>CAUYLG010020311.1:0-176153 GCA_963573385.1 Cacajao melanocephalus
AGCACATCAAAAAGCTTATCCACCATGATCAAGTAGGATTCATCCCGGGGATGCAAGGATGGTTCAACATATGCAAGTCTATAAACGTAATTCACCACATAAACAGAACCAAAAACAAAAACCACATGATTATCTCAATCGATGCAGAGAAAGCCTTTGACAAAATTCTCCAGATTTTTTAATGATCGCCATTCTAACTGGTGTGAGATGGTATCTTAATATGGTTTTGATTGGCATTTCTCTAATGACCAGTGATGATGAGCATTTTTTCATGTGTTTGTTGGCCACATAAATGTCTTCTTTTGAAAAGTGTCTGTTCATGTCCTTTGCCCACTTTTTGATGGGATTGTTTGTTTTTTTCTTGTAAATTTGTTTTAGTTCTTTGTAGACTCTGGATATTAGCCCTTTGTCAGATGGGTAGATTGTAAAAATTTTTTCCCATTCTGTTGGTTGCTGGTTCACTGTAATGATACTTTCTTTTGCTGTGCAGAAGCTCTTAAGTTTAGTTAGATCCCTTTTGTCTATTTTGGCTTTTGTTACCATTGCTTTTGGTGTTTTAGTCATGAAGTCTTTGCCTATGCCTATGTCCTGAATGGTATTATCTAGGTTTTCTTCTAGGGTTTTTATGGTGTTAGGTCTTATGTTGAAATCTTTAATCCATCTGAAATTAATTTTTGTATAAGGTCTAAGGAAGGGGCCCAGTTTTAGTCTTCTACACATGGCTAGCCAGTTTTCCCAACATCATTTATTAAACAGGGAATCCTTTCCCCATTGCTTGTTTTTGTTGGATTTGTCAAAGATCAGATGATGTAGATATGTGACATTATTTCCAAGGTGTCTGTTCTGTTCCATTGGTCTATATCTCTGTTTTGGTACCAGTACCATACTGTTTTGATTACTGTAGCCTTGTAGTATAGTTTGAAGTCAGATCATATGATGCCTCCAGCTTTATTTTTTTTTTTACTTAAGATTGTTTTGGCTATGTGGGCTCTTTTTTGATTCCATATGAAGTTTAACGTGTTTTTTTTCCAGTTCTTTGAAGGTGGCCAATGGTAGCTTGATGGGGATGGCATTGAATCTTTAAATTACTTCATCTTAGTGGCTTATCTGGGAAAGAGTATTCTCACTTCCAGGAAGTGGACTAGGGGTCGAGCAGCTCTCTTCCTCCTGGCAGAAACCAAGGCCTCCTGATTGCCCCAGTAGGGGAAGAGAGAGATGGAGGAAGCAGGCTAACTCCAAGCTGCCTTATATGAGGAGAACACTTTCATTTCCATTCCATTGGCCAGAACCAGTCCCAAGGCCTTAACCAAACTGCCAGGGAGCCTGGGAAATGGAGGAGAGCCCATAGATGCTTGGTCAACTCTGTCTCTGACACATGCTTTAGTGCTGTTAAGATTTTGTTTTGAACCCTGTGAGGATATGGCTTCTCCAATTTAAAAAGAAAGAAAAGAGAGAAGGGGGAGTTATCATATATATATATATATATATATATATATACACACACACACACATATATAAAATGTTATGTATTCTATGTATGTAGCAGGTGGGATATATTAGTCACCTCTTCTCACCCAACTGAACAAAATGCAAAACTTAATAGATGCTGTCAAAGAGATATGTCATACCCACAATTTTACTGAAAATAATAAATTTTTTTCCAAAAAAAAAATTACTTTGGGCAGTATGGCCATTTTCACATTATTGATTCTTCCTACCCATGAGCACAGAATGTTTTTCTTTCCTCTCTTATTTCCTTGAGCAGTGGTTTGTAGTTCTCCTTGAAGAGGTCCTTCACGTCCTTTGTTAGTTGTATTCCTAGGTTTTTTATTCTCTTTGTAGCAATTGTGAATGGGAGTATGTTAATGATTTGAATCTCTGCTTGTCTGCTATTGGTGTGTAGGAATGCTTGTGATTTCTGCACATTGATTTTGTATACTGAGACTTTGCTGAAGTTGCTTATCATCTTAAGAAGATTTTGGCCTGCAGCGATGGGGTCTTCTAAATACACAATCATGTTGTCTGCAAATACAGACAGTTTGGCTTCCTCTTTTCCTAAATGAATACCTTTTATTTATTTTTCTTGCCTGATTGCTCTGGCTAGGACTTCCAACACTATATTGAATAGGAATGGTGAGAGAAGGCACCCTTTTTTGGTGCCAGTTTTCAAAGACAGTGCTTCCAATTTTTGCCCATTCAATATGATATTGGCTGTGGTTTTGTCATAAATAGCTTTTATTATTTTGAGATACATTCTATCAATACCTAGTTTGTTGAGAGTTTTTAGCATAAAGGGCTGTTGAATTTTGTTGAAGGCCTTCTGTGTATCTATTGAGATAATCATATGGTTTTGTCTTTGGTTCTGTTATATTTTGGATTACTTTTATAGATCTGTATATGTTGAACCAGCAGAATATCTTCATTTCTGCCTTCATTTCATTATTTATCCAGTAGTCCTTCAAGAGCAGGTTGTTCAGTTTCCAGGTAGTTGTGCGGTTTTGAGGGAGTTTCTTAATCCTGAGTTCTAATTTGATTGCATTGTGGTCTGAGTCATGCAACTTATTTATATAAATTTTTATAAATCCCTATAATATTTAACTCTACAATAAATTTTAAATACAATATATCTTAGATTTCAGATGGTATAATAACGTATTTGTGGAGTCTCCACAAGTCTGGATCCCTAGGTGCTTATGTAGGGTAGAGTCTTTGCACAGCTCTATACTTTAAGTGAGATGGTTGGTTATTTATGCCATGGAGATGTCAGGGTTAGTTACTGAAGCATATTCTGTCCTCTTACAAAAAATAGGAACATTTCAAGAACAAATTGTCTGTCATCTACTCTTAAAAGGGTAAGAAAAGAAAGGTTACTCTTGTAAGCAATCCTCCTTATAAGACAGTCATGGTTTTACAGTACACAAAGAGTTTCTGCCAAGCATTCCTGCTTGTAGTGTCTGAACAACTTTCTCTAGCCTCTTTTTGAAAGAACTTTCTTATTTCTCTGCCTAAAATACATCCTTATTTGGGAAATCTACTTATTTTTGAAACTGTTTTAATAATGCCATATGTCTTCTTTTTCTATTGAAAATTAAATCTATATACAATTATACAAGATATTTTTCATTGTTTAATCATGTCATTACCTATTTCCCATTACTAATCAACTTCAAAATGAATATGGATCTTCTTATCTTATACATCTATAGCTATCTCATTTTCCTCAAATGAATTTTAGAAAGCTGGTGGTTATTCTTTTTTCTTCATTCATAAACTGATACTTTTAGAAATCATATCTTATTAAAGAATATAATTTTTCAGTTTAATATTTCACTATTCAACATTTTCATCTTCTTTTTTTCTAACTGCTATTAACTTTTTCATGTCCTGATGCTATTTCTAAAATGTTCAGAACTTAGAATTTTTTTTTCTCTCTGTACCATTTCTATGGCATAAACTTATAATTATATTGCAAGAACCTAAGATATCTCCTAGAATCATACTATCCAAGTCATAATACCCTGTTACTTATTTTGACGGGTATCTTCACATATAGAATATATAATTGTGTAATTTTTTCATCTCTATATATATCCATACATATTTTTACTGTAATTGTAAAAATCCATATGTATCTTATATATAATATTGTGTATAGAGATACTGAGAGACAGAGATATATGGATATATATATATATTAAATATCTGTCCATTTTTTCTCTACCTTCTACCCTAAGACTGGATACAAACCCAAACTGATCACAAATTATTTATTAAAGTTGGTGCTTTCAATTTTTATTTTTAAATGATACTAGCAGAGTTCCTTGTTAATTTGGAGCACCACTGCTATCTCTCCCAAACATCTCAACATTCTGTTTAAGTGAGATTTTATTGTCTTATTTAGCGTTTAGCGAAATGAAGTATTTATCTAAGGTGGCATGAGAAATGTTTCAGAATTTCCTCTGTCAACCTCCTTGAATCCACCCATGCCTATTAATGATAGGACTGCTACAGTGACTTTCTAAAAGTAGAAATCAAAGTACACCTTTATTTTGCTCAAAACATTTTAGAAGCTTCAAATCATTTTTGAACTAAAATCTGAAATTCTAATAATTGCTTTAGAAGGTCCTACCTACTCTGATCCCTGCCAACTTTCCTAATTTTCAAACATGGTGTATTCAACCTGTAATATTCCAGATGAGCTAGATGAGGCTTCTTGATCTTTGTTAATCATATCAATCTGAATCATGCTTTAGAATTTTATTATTATTGTTTTCCTTCCATGAAATTCTTCCCAGGTGCCCCATGTCCTAACTGGTTCATTTCTTCACATTATTTACATCTTAGTTCATTTGAGAAACATACCTAATGTCTATTTCAGAGAAAAGTCTTCTTTACCACCTGTCCTAGTCTGTGCAGACTGTTATAACAGAATGCCAAACTTGGTGGCTTACATGAAAGAAATTCATTTTTCATAGTGTTAGAGTCTGTGGAGTCAGAGTTCAAGATAATGGTAAATTTGGTTTGTGTTTCTTTTTCTAGGTTTTAGATAGCTGCCCTCTCACTGCATCTTCATAACCGGTGTGCGTGTGCTGACAGAAAGAGAGCAAGCTGCCTTGTGTCTCTTCTATAAAAATACTAATCTTTTCTGATCAGGGATTCATCCTTATGATGTCATTTACCTGTAATTACTTCCTTAGAGACCCCATCTTCAACTACAGAAACACTGGAGGCACCAATATTTGAATTTTGGGGGGCACAAATGTTTGATCTATAACATAAATAAAATAGTACACATCCTCATCTAAATTCTGTACCCCTAACTCTGCAATATGTACTCTTACTGAATTCAAAACTATTTAAAATAGTACTAAATATTTTACTTGTTTATGAAACCTTAATGAGGTTAGTCATGTTTCATTTTAAAAATTTATTTTCTTAGAATCTAGCAATTGACCAGTGTTTATTATTTTAGAATAAATGAATGTTTCAAGGGGAAATGAATCCATTTCTGAATAATTATGGAGAAAATCAATAGAACCTAAATAGATATAGACAATTGAATATGATAGTCTTTTTGTTTTTTTTATTTTGTTTTTCTTTTTTGAACTTAGACATTTCTCCTTAAGTGTTGAGACTTTTTTTCTAATTAAAAATTTGATTAATAATATCTAAATGTAGCCAGGCATGGTAGCTCATGCCTATAATCCCAGAAATTTGAGATGCTAAGGTGGGAGAATCACTTGAGTTCAGGAGTTTGAACTGGCCTGGGTTATGTACTGAGACCTCCTCTCTACAAAACATTTTAAATTTAACCAAGTTTGGTGGCACACAGTTGTATTTCCAGATACTGGGAAAGCTAAGGCAGGAGGATCACTTGATCCCAGGAAGTCAAGATTGAAGTGAGCCAGGATTGCACCACTACACTCCAGCATGGCTGATAAAGTGAGACCCTGTCTCACAAAAAAGTTAAAAATAAAAAGAACATCTAAATCTCTGTTAGAATTCCAAAATGAGATGTAAGGTTGAACATACAGTTACACAGTTTATATTAAACAAAACATTTTTGTGTTTAAATAATTTATATTTAAAGCATAATGAATACTTTATTCATTCTTAACTTACACATGAGTTCCCTTAAGAATGAGTGAGTCATGAAAGTAGCTTTGTTTTTACATAATTCTATTCAGGGAGTAAACAATATATCACTCTTAGTGATTGCAGGATGCAAAACTATCCTTATATAATTATAGAGAGTACTTATAATGCAAATATCCTTTAATGAGAGGTAGCAGAGTGATATTACCCAAAAAAAGAAATAGTTTGCAAAGCAACATTTTTGGAGGTATACAAAAACCAGAATAATAGTATTTTAAAAGGGTACACATTTATTGAGACAATTCTGTTTGTCTTGTCTTGTCTTAGCACTAGTATCACATTTGTTTCATTGATATGTGTCACCCGCATGTCCAGAGAATGATAAATTTTCTTTACTATTCCCTTCACCTGGCATAAAACAAATTCACCAATACAAAATACACGTAAGTGAGTCCATTTACTCTTCCATGGTCCTAAAATTCACTTACTAAGGGGAGAAAGTTGTTGGAAGAAGTCATTAGAATAGCATAATTGCTTCTGATATGATTATGGATCCCTTAAACCCTGTGACAGTTTCATCACTTAGTTCATTGATTACAGGGAGCAGATTCTAGTACTTAAGCAAAGCTACATTTTCAGTGGATATTGAAAATATTGTCAGGGAAAGCCACTCCTCTAGGCATCACGTCTAACCTTCAATACCTCATTATTGACCAGATTCTGGCTCATTCACTCAACTTATTTAATTGAACAATTCAAGTTGAGGCATAAAGTAGACAAATTAATTTAGTGATTATCAATAGGCTGACATTTCCTATGAAACTTTAGAAACCTTTATGTACATTTTGCGGTAGTGTTTAGTTAACTCATTTAAAAAACTCATTATTTGAGTAAATATTACCTTACTTTGCTTTAAATTCTACTTTCAAATACCATTTGTTTTTTATGTTAGTTTAAGTTTTCTTTCCTTTAGTGTTAAAGAGCTTCACTTGTGTTCGTATCTTGAACAATTAATATTATGACTTTTTTTTGACTTCAATACTTAGTAGTGTGGATTCAGCTTTACCTTCACCAACATTATTTAAAATGCATTCAAATTAATTTTGATATCAAAATTTCAGAGACTGGAAAGGACATTAGAAAGGACTGTAAAATACTTTCCATGTAGGAAATCTGGGATAAAGAAAGAATATTATTTGTCCTACCTCTAATTTAAGATAATTAAGTTGCTCTCCACTTCTCCAATTATAAAAGGTATAATCATCTCCACTGAAATAGTAGATTTGTGATCTAATCCATACTGAAAATAATGTACCTGTGTTTATATTCTCAGTGCTGATGTCACCTTATTTCCAAAAAAATTTTGTTTTTCTTCACAAATTATTCAGTTTGCTTCAATAAATTAAGAACTCAAAAGATTTTTTCTTAATGAGAAAAATTATTATTTAGGAATAAATAGGGTTAAACTTAAAGGAAAATAACTGATCATCATCATCTTATATTTCAGTTTTAATTTTTCTTTTAACTCTCAAAATCATAAGTGACATATTGTGTCACTTAGGCCTTTATGCCATATATTTTTTAAGAATATAATGTGTAAATGACATGTCCTGTATAAAATCGGCATACACCATATTTAAGAGAGTTCATTGAGCTTTTGGTGGAACAATTTAAAGCAAATTAATCATGTAAGTTCAAAGTTATGAACTAAAAATGTTTTTATATATTTAAAATATTTTAATGTACATGAGGATCCTAACAACTGAAAACAAAAATGGCAAAATTTGAAAGCTCTTTGACTAAGTGAATTAACTGTGTAAGTTTTATATAAAAGTACATACTGTATGTCTAACTTCATATGACGCTCTAGTAAATGCAGAAGAATATATAGTGATAGAAGGTGGGTAAGTAGTTTCTTAAAGAGTTAAAGAGGGGAAATAAGTGGGAAGCAGAGATTACAAGGGGACATGAAGGAACCTGGTAGGGTGAACTACATGTACACAGTGTTGACTGTGGTGACGGTTCTGCTGGTGTTTGGCATTTTACGTATTTGTCTAATATTTTCTACCTCTTACCACCTATTCTAAACTCTTATATTACTTAAACCATGGATCAGGAAACCACAGTCACGAGATCACTATGAGTTAAATTATGTCCCTCATAAAGATAGGCTGAAGTCCTCACCCCTAGTACCTGTGACCCTGACCTTATTTGGAAATAGGGTGTCAGGGTACAAAGTTAAGATGAATTTATACCGGATATGGATGGGTCCTAATCCGATATCAGTGGTTGCCTTTATAAAAAGAAAAGAAGAGATGAAGAGACAAACGTAGAGAGAATACTGTGTCACAAAGAAGGCAGAGATTTGAGTGATAATGTCTGTAAGCAAAGAAATGTCAAAGAAGGCTGGAAACCACTAGAACCTAAGGGAGAAGTATTGAATAGAATCCCCTCCAGAGCTCCCAGAAGGAACTGCCCCTACAGGCATCTTGATTTTAGACCTCTATGCTTCAGAATGGAGAAAGCATAAAATCCTTTTATTTCAAGCTACCAAATTTGTGGTCATTTATCATGGTAGGCCTAGGAAACTAGCCATAGGGCCAAATCCAGCCCACCATCTGCTTTTATTAAGAAAGTTTTAAATTGCAAAACAGCTACGTTCATTCATTTATGTATTGTCTGTGGCTGCTTTCATGCTAAAATGGCAGGGTTGAATAGTTGCTGCGGAGATTATACGGTCTGCAAAGCTTAAAACTTTTACTGTGTGACCCTGTATGGAGAATTTTCACTGTCATCTGATTTGAAATACATGGAGTATTGCTCTGTGTAGTCAAAGTTGGGCAGATATATCAGTGAGGGCTCTCTATAATATATATTATACATATATAAATATATGTTGTGTGTATACACTATATGTGATATATATATACACACATACATAGGCATCTATAAGTATATGTATATATGTATGTATACGTACATATCTAGATATGTAAAATTTCAAATTCTTGGCATAGGCAATATCTTAGGGGGAAAAGGCATGTTTGAAGTATCTTCCTATATAGCAAATACTGTTTAATAACACTATATTGAAGTTTGAATACTTATCAACTAGCAGTTAAATAATTCGCATAGTTTATATAGAGATTCTAATATAAATAAGTAGTATTTTTTTAGTATTATCTTGACCTGAAAATATTCAAATCAGAGTCCTTTTTTATGAGGATAATTTATAATACAATGTTTGGATTACTAAATAAAAAGGACCATTTACCTTTACGGTATCTTTTTACACATAGTCAAAAAAGAGCTGAAACTCTAGCATTACTTTTAAATCATGTTTTGAGTCAATAAAATTTGAATTAAACTTGTAAAATAATGAATCTCGGCAGCTTCTACTCTAGTCACTCCAGATAATTAGAGAAAATGTTTTAGCATAAAATTTGAAGCTTCAGACAGGATTTCCTAACTCTATAAAATATTAAAGTAAAGGAAGTATGTTATGTAATACTAAAGTTCAAATTTATATAATTGAATTGGCCTTCACACTAATGAGCCATAGGAACCTCTATTAAAAACTACACAAATTTTAGAATTTATGGAAGACTCTATCAACATACATATATTTAATGTCTTCTTCATATTTATCCTGGTTCTACCCCAGAAATATATATACTTGTTCACCCCATGTGAGTGTGACAGCTTCTGATTCTCCTTGAAGTTTAAGGAAAATAACAAATCCACTATATTATTTGCTACATTCTATATAATTGAGTCTGTTTTTATGTATCCTAGTTAGGGTAATGCATCTAGCAAAGCAAATGCAACTGGGGTTACTATTTGATTAAATTTATAGCAGCCCATCATTGTTTGCCATAATCTGTCCATTATTTGTCCAGGGAAGACTGATAAATGAAATGAGAATAAGATAGAAGCAACATTCTTCTGTCCTTTAACTCTGAACGTGGTACTGATCTTTGCCCTATGCCTATGACCTGACATTACTGTAATTTAAAAATGTGTCTTATATGGAGGGGATGAAGACACTATAGATCAAATAACTTATGCGAACATTCTGCTAACTAACAGTATATCCTTTCCAATTATACATTTGGAAGCTGGAGAAATGACAACTGAGTAGGTCTGTGAACCCAATAGGCACACTGTGAAACAAATATAAGATGGAACTTTATGACTTGACCCTCTTCTATGCCTATTCTAACAGGGAGACCATGATCTTCCCAGCTATTGGTTTTCTTGGTTTAAATATCTACTTAGACAGACCTAACGTACAATAATCCTAGAAGGGTCTGGGTATTTCTCTTTTCCTCATAAATGACTCCAAGTGAATGACTCCAGGTCCCCTTGGGGAAGGCTGGGGGAAAGCTCTGCTACACACACAGTTACATTGGTGTTGGAATGTCTTTGCATATAAGGGTAAAACTCCCAGGCAAGGTGGCTCCCTTTTGGCTGAGTGTAATTATCAGAAGAGGAGTAGTTGTGAGTTATCAGCCAACATTTACATAAGGTAAATTGGATCTTGGTTGATCATCATAAGTGCCATCCACTGTGAATACATTTTTACTTATCAACTGTACAAAGGTAAAAAATTTAATAATATGCAATTTTGACAAACTTAGGAAAAACTGAAACCCCCATACATTATTAATGATATTTTATATTATGATGCATATTTTTTGGAAGATTAATATGGCAAGGTGTATTAGTATTAAAGATAAATATAACACTGACCCAGAAATTCTTGAGTATATTACCGATATGGTCAAACATGTGCATACATAGACACACACACACACACACACACACACATGCTCATTTTAGTCTTCAAACAATCACAAACTATCAAACTATCTACATATAATTGAATAGGAACTGGCTGGCACATTATATCACATTCCTAAATGACTGTAATTCTAAACATTTGCACCCATTGACAAAAAGAGATTTCTTTGCCTTTAAGAAAACTTTTATTACAGAGCATTTGAAATGCATAGAAATACAGAAATTATTTTGTTTACTTTTTATATCTTCAAATTTCTCTGACTTTAATTTTTTTAATGTTTTGCCTGCAAGCTCAGGTTTCTTATAGCCTTAAAAAAGTAATAATAATACATTTTAAATCTTAATAAAACCACTCCTTTGAACTACTTCCAAATTTCCTTCCTTTTTATGTAACTTTTATTGAAGTTCAGAGGTACATGTGCAAATTTTTTATGTAGGTAAACAGGAGTTATCTAAGTCACAGGAGTTTGTGGTACTGATTATCACCCAGATACTAAGCCTAGTATCCATTCGTTTTTTTTCTGCTCCTTTCCCTCCTCTCACCCTCCACTCTCTGGTAGGCCTCAGTGTCAGTTGTTCCCCTCTGTTTATCTAGATGTTCTCATAAGTTAGCTCTCACTTATAAGTGAGAACATGTGGTATTTGTTTTTCTGTTTCTGTTAGTTTGCTAAGAATAGTGGCCTCCAGTTTCATCTATGTTCCAGCAATAAACATGATCTCATTATTTTGATGGCTGCATAGTATTCCATGATGTATAAGTACCACATTATGCTTATCCACTCTATCATTGATGGGCTTTTAGGTTGATTCCATGTCTTTGCTTTTGTGAATAGTGCTGCAGCAAACATACATGTGCATGTGTCTTTATGATAGGACAATTTATATTCCTTTGTATATATATTCCTTTGTATATATAGACACTCAGTAATGAGATTGAGATTGCATTTGCTTTTGAACCAATCAATAATTTACACTCCCATCAAAGGGAACAACAATAAGTGTTACCTTTTCTTTGCAACCTCACCAGTATCCATTGTTTTTTGAAATTTTAATAGTAGCCATTCTGACTGATGTAAGATGGTATCTCATTGCAGTTGTTTTGCACTTCTCTAATGATCAGTGATGTTGAGCTTTTTTTATATGCTTGTTGGCTGCATGTATGTCTTCTTTTGAAAAGTGTATGTTCATGTCCTGAGAAAAAGATATCTCTAAGCTATATCAAGAAAAAAATCAAGGTGCAGTGCATGTAATGCATATACTACCATCGTTGTCAAAATTATGATTATATATGGTAGATATCTGTACATATATAAAGATGTATTATGTTTGCTTATGCACAGAGTATTAGTAGAAGAGTACACAAGAAATGAAAGTCTGTTGGCATTGGTAGAGGAGATGTTTCTTCATGGGAAAAAATTAAATTCCCATTAGACACCTATTTGTATTATTTATTTAAATTTCCGTGTTATTTTTGTATATGATAATTTTTTTATTTTAGTTAGTAGATACAAGCATATACATGCAGTGACCTATAAACAGTTTCTTTTTAAATAAAACAACAGTTAAAAAAAAGAAACTCCAATGGATCAGTGTAAACAAAGTTACCAATATATAAATATATGGCTGAGTGAATGTTTGATGTCACATAGACCATAATTATTAGATGCAAAAATAAGTTCAAATTTAGAAAATACATTCTACAAACTGGCATTGCTTATATAACTGTGAGCAGTGGGCTATTCTTCCATGAATTTCAGTAGGATATGGTAAGAATTTTCCTTTTAGGAAAGACAGATATGATAACCCTCAAATATTTTAATATTTGGAACAATGCTTTCAAATTTTTTAAGACTGTATTGCCCCAGACCACTATTTTCAAATTTAGTTATTTGGGCTTATATTCTCTATACCCAATGTTAATTTCAATCTTACTACTCTGCCATAGCTGCTTGTCAATTATTTTCATAGAAATTTGTTCTTAATGTGTCTATAAGAACATCTAATTCTGAACACATGAAAGTATATTGGATTATTAAGATGAATATTTTTACAAACAAAAAGTACATTTCTGTGTCATTCTGGAAGGAAAAGACTATTGAACTCATTTTCAGTATTTAGATTTAGGCAGGAATTCTCAGTTCCTTAAACTACCTTGGAAAATACTTCGAGGACAAATAAAAGTTATGCACTTTTAAGCCAGATGTCATCTATGATCCTTTTTGTCCCTTAATACTTAAAATATATCTTTTTAAATCCCCACAGAAGAGCAATGCCCTCTTAAAGACTGTTAGACATTCCCTGGGTAAACATTACCATGACTACTGCTGGTCTGAGCTCCTGTTTTGCTGAATTAATTCTATTTAGAAATTATATGTGTTGTCTTGGTTATACTTTGGTAGAATTCAGACTTTTTCATTAATTTCTCCCTTAACAAACTATTTACATAGTTCTCATTAAAAATTTTAGAAAAATATATTGAGAAAGTTAAGTTAGATATTCTAACTCCAGTCAATTCTTCATTCTCTGTAGAACTGTGTGAGAAACATGATTTCGTATCAATCACTGTCCACATCTTCTTCTTCACTTCTGACATAGTTAAAATACTTGCATAAATAGCTTTCTCTGGCTTGGTAGAAGAATTTTATTATTTATTGTCATACTGATCAATAGGTTACTTTTTTTTTCTTCTAAAGTGTTTAATATTATTTTATTTCAGATAGGTACAGAGAACTAATGGTCCAATAATAGCCTCTCTATGAACCAAAGAAACATGATATTAGATAACAGACTCTTTTTTCTCTTTCAGAGCCAAAACCAAACAAAGACAAAAATACTAAACTTAGTCAAAAAAAGACAGGATAAAAAAGATCTCTCTCAAGGGTAATTAGCATATTCATCACCTCAAATACCAATTTTTTTAATGGTGAGAACATTTAACATCCTCTCGTTTAGCTATTTTTAAATACGTAATACCTTTATTATTAACTGGTCACCTTGCTGTTGCTATAGAACACCAGAACGTATTCCTCTCAGCTAACTGTAATTTTATACCTGTTGACCAATGCCTTCCCTTCTTCTGTCCACGTCTGCCTGCCTCTCAGCTTCTGGTTACCACCATTCTACTCTGTACTCTATAAATCTGACTTTTTTTTAGATTCCTGGTGTTTGGTGCTGCCCTGAGTATATTCAGTGGAAATACTTTCTTTGCTATTCTAGTTATTAGCTCCTGCTCAGAAATCATAGATTTACTCTTATCTCAACATGCAGAACCAGTTTTTATCCAAGGAAAATAACATCTATTAGAATATCATGACTTAAGAAGGCATAGGAAAATCACAGAAGGAAGCCAAGGGATAAAGATAACCTGAGAGATGACCTTTGGGAGGAAATCAGTATTATCATTGCATGAATATGAAACACATGAAGCTCAATTTATTTCCGAGCTGAATTACACCACGTACCATTTAATACCATCATTATTGGATAATTTGAGTGATTCTCCAGATAAATCAGGTAAATCTCAACAATTACCTTCATGCACACCCACTGTAATCATCTGAAATTTTCTAAATATTAAAGATATCTGGAATGTTGAACTTATAAGGAAAGAAATAGCATAAATGAACTCCAGTCTCTTTATTATGAAAATTAACAAGTTAAGCACAAAATGGTGAAATTTATTTATCAGAACTATGCAGAGAAATGGCAAAGTCAGGAATAAAATACAGATCTAGTGCTACAGAACCCTAAACTCATTGTAATACTTTTGTTTGGCTGAAGTTTAAAAATTTACACTTATTCATAATAAAAATATAAATATTAAGTTTGTGCAAAGGTAAATGTGGTTTTTGCCATTAAAAATACACATGAATATAGCTAAGTCTAGAGAGAAAGAGAGAGAGAGAGAGATAGAGATGGATATAGCTAAGTCTATATCCATATATATTTTAGGATGTCTAAATAGAATAATTAACCTTGTCTTTATATAGCAGGAATGTAATTTAAGGCATTCCCTAAAGCAAACATTTAAAACAATTCTTTAAAAAATCTATATGTGTAATCTTTATCTTAGCCTGGCATATATTTACTAAAAAGCTATGCCAAATGAGCATGTTTTTAAAACCAAACAGACTTATAAACATAAATGTTTAGATGTTCTTAAGAACCAAAGTTCTGACCTTGTGAAGATTTGCTTCCTGCCAAAGTAAAATTAAGATAGTAATATTGTAAAAATGTGCATATAACATTTACATTTGTAGAAATTTTCAGTATATACCATTGAAAATATAAATATTAATAGCTTTGAAATAATTAACATTAAATTTTTTTGATAAACTCTTATTGGACAACAATCTTACTAGATATATAAAACAACTAATACTTGCAGAGGAAACAGATAATAAACTTAATTTAAATAGTCAAACATTATATCACTATCATAATAATAGTCAAAATGTGCAGATGAAAAAAAGAATTTTATTCTTTTTGTTCAAATTTTTTGTAAAGTTCAAATTTGAAAACTAGCTCAAACATAAGTATTGAACTGACTTAGCATGAAACACTCATTATTTTCTTTTAAATTTATAGTTGTACTTGACTGATTCCTACATCCATTTCAAGAGAATTTCCTTTCTTGTAAGAATTCATATGAATTTAGGAAAGTAAAATATTGAATGTCATTATATATTCATGTAAAACCAATTAGAGCATGGAGCATTATCATTATTTTAAAGTAAATTAGTTTAATTATCTTGTAATTTTAACTGAATATGTTTATGGTGACCTACATTTTGTGGACTTCCTTTTTAAATTGTATTGGTCCTGCCCTATCATAGTTTTAATATTGTATGCATAAAGAAAATTGCAAAAATTTCTTGGGCAATTATCTTTATATTATTTTCTCTGGAAAATAATTTATTTCAAACAAATATTACATGTTTTAGAAAAATTGGTATTTTTTATCAAACACAATGATGTATCGTAGAAAATATAGAATATTACTTTTAAAAAGGAACAATGAGTTTTAATGTGATTAAGAGTGAATAAACACCATGATAGTTTTTAAAATTATTATTATTACAATTTAAGTTCTCAGGTACATGTGCAGAATGTGCAGGTTTGTTACATAAGTATATAGGTGTCACGATGGTTTTCTGCATCTATCACCCAGTCATCTACGTTAGGTATTTCTCCTAATACCGTCCTTCCCCTATCACCCCACCCCTTGCTATTCCTCCCCTAGCCTCCCACCCCCTAACAGGCCACAATGTGTGATGTTCCCCTCCTGTGTCCATGTTTTCTCATTGTTCAACACCCACTTAGGAGTGAGAACATGTGGTGTTTGATTATTTGTTCTTGTGTCAGTTTGCTGAGAATGATTGTTTCCAGACTCATCCATGTCCCTGCAAAGGACATGAACTCATCCTTTTTTGTGGCTGTATAATATTTCATGGGGTATATGTGCCACATTTTCTTTATCCAGTCTATCATTGATGGACATTTGGGTAGGTTCCAAGTCTTTGCTACTGTGAAGAGTGCTGCAATAAATATACGTGTGCATATGTCTTTATAAGACACAACCTATGAACAACAAAGATTTCCAGACATTTAAGAAACACATGTAGGACAAAGGTCACAGAAACTGACACCAGTAATCAAAGAGAGAGAGGAACTTGAGAATACTCAGACACGTGGTAAGAAATATAAGAGTATATAATATATCCTAACAGATAATAGAATGAAGTATATTCATAAAATGATTAAATTTTATTAATAATAGTTTAAGTTAAAGCTATTGGGAATTAAAAATGTAGTTACAGGAATAAGGCAGTTCAACAGAAGTGACAGAAAATCAAATTAAGGCAGGTTAAGTAAGAAGACATAGATTTACTTCACATGTTTAATACCTGAATACTAAGAATTGCAAAGAGACAAAAGAATATGGAAGGGCAAAAATTAACAAGTACGTAATAAACTTATTTAGCATGAAAAGGCCTATTTGTAATTTGAAAATGCCCATTGAATGTCAAGACTATAAATGATTAGATGACAGAAGGGAGGAAACAACAGCAATATATCACATCATAAAATTTCAAAACGCTGGCAAAAGTTAAAGTCTGTGCAGGGCTAAATATGTTACTTACCAAAGATCAAAAATCCAAATTGGGAAGGATCTCTTATTAACAACACAGCATATTATAACAGAAGACAGGGTAAGTTTTCTTTAAAATTCTGAGAAAAATATGTGATCTAAAAATCTATACTGAGTTATTCTCCCATCCCCCACAAAAACAGAAAATAGAGTATTAAAAACATGAGTCATTTATAAACAGAGAAATTCTTAAAACAGGTCATTCCTCTTCTTATGAAACTTTGAAGAACGTGATGCATTACAATGATAGAATCAAACAGAAAAGAAATTAGCAAGGAACCTGAGAAACTATTCAGCACAGGACTGAGGTAAGGAAGTCTCAGGAAAAAAGCTGCATATCAAGCCTAAGTAAAAACAATGCGGACTGGAGAGGGAGGATGAAGGGGTTTCATGATGATGGAGTAAGGAGAAAGTAATGACTGAATAACTGATGTATAACATAATATGAAGAATATTATTATCAGAGGTTTATAATTTCATTAGAAAGAATTACAGATAGTAATATAGGAAACAAAAGAGGTACAAATCAAGTTAACCATTAACTCCAGAAAGTACAAAAATATTATTGAATATAGGAAAAGTGATAATGGTTCACTACTTGAGTCAGAAGTAAACATCACATATACAGGCAGAATAAGGCCAGGCACGGTGGCTCATGCCTGTAGTCCCAGCACTTTGGGAGCCCGAGATGGGAAGATCATGAGGTCAGGAGTTCAAGACCAGCCTGACCAACATAGTGAAACCATGTCTCTACTAAAAATACAAAAATCAGCTGTACATGGTGGCCCGGGTCTGTAATCCTGCTACTCAGGAGGCTGAGGCAGGAGAATCACTTGAATCTGGGAGGCGGAAGTTACAGTGAACTGAGATTGTGCCACTGCACTCCAGCCTAGGGGATAGAACAAGAGTCCATCTAAAAAAAAAACAAAAAACAAAAAAAAACAAAAAAAAAAACGCAGAATAAATACCGAAGATGGAGTTTAAAACTATATATGTATATACCTACAAAAATACATACATAACAAATTTTTAAGACAGATGGAAAAAGAAGTGTATATCTGAGTTAGTAAGTACATGAAAGTTAAATCCTCATTTTTTTCATGAGAGAAATTCAGTACATAATATTGAAATTAATTAAAAAGTAAAATGTTTATTTGTGTTTTGAAATATGAAGTGAATTTCTGTGAATAAAAGCCAATGGGAAATTTTAGGCGACTTAGGGTCAAGTAACTACTTTAAACAAAATTAATTGTGATAAAATACACATAACATAAAATTTACCATCTTGGCCATTTTATGTATACTGCTCAGCAGTGTTAAGTACATTCACATTGTTTTCCAACCTTTGCAGAACTCTTTTATCTGGCCGTTCCATACCCATTGAACAAGACGTTCTATTTCCTTTTCCCATCCATCCCAGACAGCCACTGTTCCATTTTACTTTCTGACTCTGTGAATTTGACTACTCCAAGAACTTCAAATATGTTCCAATTTCTACATATCTTCAATACTTGCTAGTTTTTAATTTTTTTTTATCGTAGGCATTTTAATGGGTGTGAGGGACTACTTACTTATTTTTAAACTTTTGTCTAATTTAAATTTTACATATTTTTATTATTAAATATTTTAAAGTACTTCTTAAAAATAAAAATTCAATATGATACACATGTTTGGGTTACACATATTTATAAATTGCTTAAAAATTGTACATAGGATATATTAAATAATTCACATCAAATTCTTAAATGTCTTTCAAGGAATGACATAGAGCTTTATTATTCACACACTGTTTTTTATATGAAGTTCAGTTACTTGGGTTAATGTAGAGATGAAATGTTATTGTTTAGATCATCCACAATTTCAGTAATAAAACACATTTGGAGTGGCAGTTACAATTCATAGACTATAATTAAAATAACAATTACAATGTAATGTTCGATACAGAAAGTAGGGAGTAAAAGGGTAGCCAACAATAATACCAGCCACAGTATCTTCCTTACTCAGAAAGGCAATAGCTTTATCAAAAACCCACACTAGTGTTCCATTAATAAGACTTCTCCATGGCATATGGTCATTCATTTCATTAAGGGAGACTATGAATGAGACTATTAAGATGAGCCTGCCCTGGAACAATTTTAGAATTTCATCTTGAAGAGGAACTGATGGAATGTGTAATGAGCAAATAATTAAAACAGGTATTAATCTGCACTCATTAAATTTCTAGATTTCAGAGACTGATAACATCAATAGAATCAAAACATTTAAATATCTTACAGTTGTGAATAATGAATCAAATTTAATACAGCACAAAGATTGGAAAGGAGGAAGAAAAATAGCATTTTATATATCCTTTATGGTAGACAGTTTGCATAGATTTTCTCATTTAAGTGATCAACTGAGATTCAAACACAGGTTCATTGAAGTCTAATTTTCATATGCTTTCTACTACACTTCATATTGGAATTTTTTTATTTTTTCATTTTAAGGTAAGGAGGGGCACAGATCTAAGCTCATATGATTATGTGTGTATTTTTTAAAGTAACAGCACATGCAGAAGTTCATTAAAATCATTTGAAGAATGTTTAGAAGGCTTAGTTTACTGTAAGCTCATTATAAGCCAAGATAATAAGATAACCAGAAATTTCATATGCACTCTGAGGCTACCTAAATAGAGTAACTTCTATTATAACTTTCTATTAAAAGGGAATTCTTGTATGGTATACTGGCCAACTTACATGCAAGACATAGTGATTATGGTTTTTATAGGCCACATATTCACATGTGCAAAAATCAGAACTGTCTGTTTTGATTTATATTGAACTTCATGTTTATTTCACACTTTTATTTCAACTTTCTGCCAAAAACCTAATTTAGTCATTGCTAGAAAAACTAAATAAAATTCAAAGATATTTTTTAATTGTGTTAGGCTTAAAACTTTCAGCACAATTTTCCTTCTCCCTGGGGTTATTTCTGAGTGCATATCTTATCCAACTGTATGACATCAGTAGAGAGGTTGTGAAATGGTTAGACTTAGATCAGTCTTATTCTGTCCTGAAACATATACTACTAACTTTGATTTTGGGGATTGCCTCGCCATGGTGTTTGCTGAAAGGACATTTATCCTGCCGGCTTCCAATATCAAAATTTAGTAAGTTATATACATGTCTGTCTCTATTCAACCCCACCACCTGCAAACCATAGCCTCCTTTAAACTAATTCATCTGCCCTGTTTGGAGGAATAGGAAAGGTAACATCCCAGTAGATTTTCCAAGAGAAATTCAGATTCACTTTATTCAGAAATTCTTTGCTCTTGATCATTTATTTTCCTCCCTGAGGCTGTTGATTCCAGAATATTAAATGGCTTAGAACACATGATTACATTTATTCCACTTAAAGGATTGTCACTAAAGGCACTCTTCTATGAAAGCTATAAAAGCTTGTTCTCTCTCTGGATTCTCTATACTGCCCACAATCAAAAAACAAGCAAACAAACAACCCCTCCAAACTAAACCATCTTAGCAATGGGAATGGAGATTATCTTGTGGGGAGGGTATATTCTCAGTCTTATGAAGAGCTTATCTTAACATGAATGAATATATTAATTTTTGTGGCATGTGAAAGTCAGTCAAAGGAAATTTTTAGGGTTTAGAAGAAAGGGACAGAGGCAAGAACATCTGAAGGAAAAAAAATAAATCAGGAAAAACAGGAGTGGAAATAAAGCTACTGAGAAACTGAAATATGGTTTCAGTGGACAATGCAGTACTAAATCAAAGACAAGCTTTCTCTCTTTTTTGGTCCTTTTTGAAATAAATAGTTTTTTCAGTTATTTAAATATTATTTAAAATCAGAATTTTATCTCTATGGTGCTGAAAGCAAGAATTCTGGTTAGCTCTAAGGTATTTATAGACATGCAGAAGAATTTTTTCCCCCTTTGTGGCCTGAGCATATCAAGCAAAGACTCAGAAGACACAATGTGAGTAAACTCCCCATGAGCACATAACTCATGAGTAACAGATATGAGATTCAAACCTAGACAATCTAGTTTAAAATCTATGCTTTATAAAGTTAATTGTACTTCATGCTACTGCTCTTTCATGACACTTTTCACCGTTGCAGTTTTACCTTTGTGCCTTCTTCATGGTAAGCACTCAAGAAAGTTTTGTTGAATAAATAAATAAACCTCTGTATACAGGAATGTGGAGCAAAGATGCAAGTGAATGAAGTGGCAACTGGTATTTAAGGAAAGCAGGTATGGGCATACCAATGTAATAGGTTGTCAAGTGCAGAGGATATGTGAGGCTCCCAGGACAGGGCAGTCAGTCATTGTAAATGAGATCAGGCATAATACCATGCATATGAGTCATGGAGATGGAGTTTAGGATAAATTTCATTTCCCAGGAAGTGAGTAAAGCTGATTGAAAGTTAGAAGTAACCTAACCTAGCTGAAATTGTATGGAAACATATACTTGGACTTAGTAAAAACTATCAAGGACTCAATCATAAAATGAAATGAATTCATCAAGCCAGAGCCAGAAAAACAAGAACGTGTATTTGTTTTTGAGTTCCAGTACAGTGTTCATCTGGCAAGAAAATATTTGTTCTGAAAACCCAAGGAGCCAGAGAATTGGAGCTAGATATCAATAATTTTTTAGTGCATCATCTCAATCTGGTATTGCTGATAAATTCTTAATCAAATTCAATGCTTGTGGAATGGAAATTTCTGGTAATTTGTGTTCTTGGTTAATTGAAAACACTTGCCTCAAACATTTTGAACAGTGTTCTCTATTATGTCACAAAAAATTTATTCTGAACACCTTACATCTTATTAGTATAATAAAATTTAATTTATTTCACCATATTTTAAATATAGTTTATTAAGAAATTACTGGCTAAGTTGAATCCCCATTTTTTATTTAATTCATTCAGTATTCAAATTATTCATTCATCATTCAATAAGCAATTATTTTGTTAGCTTCTAGGAATAAGATGATAAAAAATGCAGACACTATTGCTATCTTCATGTATGCAACCTAGTGTGAGAGAAAGAATAAGATAGGATGTTATAGTAGAGTGTGAAAATCACTTTAACAGGAACATTCTGGGTGCTATAGGAACATGTAAAGGAGTACATGACTCATTGCAGAGTAGTTATAAAAAAGTTCCCAAAGAAAGTAACAGTTAAGTGATTATATAAAACATGAGAGGAATTTGCTAAACAAAAATAGGTAGAATGTTCATGACAGAGAGGACAATATAAACCAAAGCTCAGAAAGGAGAACAAGTCTAATGAGTTTGAGAAACTAAACAAAGTTTAACATAAATAAAGTATTGGTGACAAGGAAGGTAAGGCAGGAAGAATGGTGACAGATTAAGCTGTATGTATAAGAAAGAGCAGATCAATGTGCTAACTAATCCCATGCCAGTTATATTTAACAATATCCAAATGTCAAAGGTTGATACCAAACGTGTTGTAGAGGTATTTGTTTTCTGTTTTGATGGGTAGAAAGACAGCAACAAATGAAAATTCTCTGCAGAGTGTTTCTTTAGTGCAAGGGGTCAACAAATGAGGTAGAAGATCCAAATCCAGAGAATTATATGAAAAAAAAATAATAGTGTGCATTGTATAATCAGTTCAAGACATCAAGTTGAATAAGGACTGAAAAGGATAAAGATACAGAATAAATGGAAGACGTTAATTAAATCAGGACTACAGAAAATAAATTGAGCAAGTGAGTGATATTGCATTTATATTTCATTCAATTTATTCAGACTTCAATACTAGAAATAAGAGAGATAAACAAAATGTGTTATATGCGTACACATTATGTGTATATGCATACAAAGGACTATTATGCAGCCTTAAAAGGATGGTTATTCTGTGATGTGCTATAACATGGACCAAATCTGAAGAAGTTATGCTTAAGTGAAGTAAGACAGTGTCACAAAAATGTTAAATACAGTGTAATTCTGCTTACATGACATATCTAAACTAGTCAAATACATAGAAAAGGTAAAATGGTGGTTACCAAGGTCTGGGAGAAGAAAAAATGGGCAGTTAACACAGTTTCAATTTTGTGAGGTGAAAAATTGTGCAGCTCTGTTGCACAAAAATGCAACTATAGTCAAAACTACTAGAATTTACACTTAAAGTGATTAGTATGGTAAAGTCTCTGTTAACGTGTTTTTTTAATCACAATATGTAAACATATTAAAAGAAATATGAAAGGCAGATACAAGAATAATAATACTCATGAAAATCCAGATGAGAAACCTGGTGCCCTGACCTTGAGTAGTAGTATTGTCTATGAACAAAAGTCATTATGTTCAGTATTTTTTTTGAAGTAAAATCAATCTGACCCATTACATTCGTTTATATAGGGGAAATAAGATGCAGAACTAATTTGGGAAAGAAAATAATAATTTCACATTTGATATGTTGGGTTTGAAGTGTCCATCAGATGTTCATAGATATTGAAATATGTTTTTGGAACATAAGAAAAGTTTTAGTCATTGAAATATAATTGAAGGTCACCAACATTCAACAGTTACCAATATCCTTTTTAAAACAGCCTTTTCCTTGGCAATAATTCACTATAAGAATTATCCCCAATCTGAAGGCAGGAATCCTCTGTAGGAGATAATATTGTGTAAAGTAATGAAGAAGTGGCATGTAATTTGGAAATGCTTCTTGATAAATTTCATGTAAGCCTTCTGTTTTCCAGTGGATGATACATCATCCTCTTGCCCTTTGAAATAACTAATTGATAGCAATTAAAAGTATGTCTGGAGATGAAGTTATTTAGCAGGATTTTGTTGAATGAGAAAAGAGCTAGGAGAGAATCCTGAGGCACATTAAAATCTAAGAAATGGGTAGAAAAAAAGTTGTCTGTTGTTTTGAATAGAATTCCAAAGCCCCAGACCTGTTCTGTAACTTTTCTCTATAGCAGCTTGCTTTACAACTGAGGATAGATAGGGTAAAAATTAGGAGAAGAGAGATAGTCTGAGAAATTGGGGAGATACCAATTTGTATAAACAATTTTATTACTTTGTTTTGTTTTATTTTAGTTTGTGTTTGTTTTGCTACTCTTCCTTCTTTCTTTTCAACCCATGGAATTAAAAGCCAAATAAGGACAATGTTGTCCCAATGGTATACCAGGTGCTCCAGCAAATTCACAAAGGTGCTGTCAAATAAAAATTGAACAGATAAATTTAGCAGGCAAGGAAGATTTTGTTCAATACCATTGCAACATGGAGGGAGAGACTGAATTCAGTGGGCTGGGGAAGGCAGATCCATCCTTAATCTTTCGGGCATGATCTAATCAGGTTCCAACAATATAAAGTAGGCTGAAAAATGTGAAAATGAGAGACAGGCCAGTAGCGTGCCCTCAGTAGACTGGAGGTGCTTTGGGAGAGACTGAATTCAACTCTGCTGAACCAAAATGTAATGTGCCTTAGTCAGCCAATGGAATTACAGATGGGTATTACAGGGGGGTTGGTCAATCTGATCAGGCCATCTGTGTTTCCTAACTGGCACTTATTGAAGTCAGGCTTATATCCCCAGCCCACTGAATCAAATGTTAATCTCTTTTGGCAACACTCACACAAACACACTCAGGATTAATACTTTGTATCCCTCAATCCAATCAACTTGACACTCAGTATTAACCACCACAATTGTGGTAAGAACAAATTAATGAAATGCTAAGAACAGAAGCAAAATTGCAGTTGGTGGAGAATAACATGTTAAGAGGAAATAATGGGAAAACATATATATAACTCGGCTGGGCGCAGTGGCTCATGCCTGTAATCCCAGCACTTTGGGAGGCTGAGGTGGGTGGATCATGAGGTCAGGAGATCAAGACCATCCAACATGGTGAAACCCTATCTCTACTAAAAATACAAAAAAAAAAAAAAAATCAACTGGGCATGGTGGTGCATGCCTGTAGTTCCAGCTACTCAAGAGGCTGAGTCAGGAGAATTGCTTGAACCCAGGAGGCGGATATTGCAGTGAGCCAAGATTGCCTCACTGCACTACAGCCTGGGCAACAGTGTGAGACTCTGTCTCAAAAAAAAAATTAACCATATACGTAACTCTATAAGTGTGACTTTGATGGGAATTAACTGGTGCTTTAACTAAACAAGGAATTAGAGTTAAAAGAGGCCATTAAATATGTAGTAGGACATAATTAAATGTTGACTGGAAAAAACAAATAGGAAAATGTTGATGTATAGTTTGATATATAAGTATGTATTTAATGGAAGAAAATTGAAAAAATTTTCATTTAATAAATTTTAGACATCTCATTTTCTACATGTCATCAAGATGTGTAAGATAGAATGTTCTTTTGTAGGAAAGAGGTAGAGTTTAGAGTTTTGTTGAATGTGGAGAAATTTACAAAACACACATTGGAGACATTAGAGAGAGACTTACTTAAGAAAATGCACCACTTAAAGACTGAAATGAGAGTACTGATATGGTTTGGTTATGTCCCAATCCAAATCTCATCCTGAATTGTAGCTCCCGTAATTTCCACATGTCGTGGGAGGAACCCAGTGGGAGGTAATTGAATAATGGGGGCAGGTCTTTTCTGTACTGTTCTCATGACACTGAATAAGTCTCACAAGATCTGATGGTTTTATAAATGGGAGTTCCTTTGCACAAGCTCTCTTGGCCTGCTGCCATGTAAGACATCCCCTTTTTTGTCTTCCACCATGATTGTGAGGCCTCCCCAGCAATGTGGAACTGTGACTGAATTAAACCTCTTTCCTTTATACCTTATCCAATCTCTGGTATATCTTTATTAGCAGTGTGAGAACAGATTAACACAATTACAGACAAAAAATTTCAATCCCAATTTTTAGAGTTGTCTGATTTTCCCCAGCAGGGCTCAGAAACTGTATTAGTAATCTATTGCTATGTAACTAATTACCCCAATACTTAGCAGTTTAAGATAACAAACTGTTATTATGTGCCAGGAACCTATGGGTAGCTTAGCTCTGTGGCTCTTTATCAGAAACTCTCATGAAGTTGCAGTCCAGTTCATTTCTGAAGACTTAATAAAGGCTGAAGGATTTCCCTCCATGCTTATTTAGAGGGCCATTGCAGGAGGCTTAGTGAAGTTTCCCCAGGAGGACATTTCCATATGGCCGTTCACAACATGGCTTCCCCCACAGCAAGTGCTCAGAGAGAAGATAGACAGAGGCAGAGAGAATGGAAGTTGTAGTGACTTTTATGACATAATCTTATAAGTTACATATCATCACTTTTGCCATATTCTGTTTTCACACATACCAATCCTAGTCCATTATGGGAGGAGACTGCGTAACAAAAGCCACAGATCTCCAGGGGCCAACTTAAGTCTAGAAAAAGAGAATGCAGTCAAATTCACACAGAATAATACTGGAGTTGGATAATAAGAGAGTCAAAATTGTGGAGTTAGGATAAGAGTCTTACTTTATTATTTCAAGGACAAGAAGGAGGGGAAAGGGAACCTCATTGGTGGTTGAAATTATGTGGGATAAAGACATTTGACAATGATTAAAATGTAATTGTTAAGTCAGGATAGTAAATGACATGATATAGAAAGAAAGACCATTCAGTTAAGTTCTAAAGTCTTATTCTATTAGAAAAGGTGACAGAGTTTAAGAGAAAGATGAGGAGAAGGTATTTTTAGTAAAGTGGACTAAGTCTCAAAGTAACAACATTTAATTATCACTCTCTACTCATGAGTAAGTAAGTGAAGTGTCAGTCAAAATTTTGGTGTTCATTGAATATGGGACTTGAAAAGACTTCATGGAAAGCAATTTATTCATCAACAGACCATTACTCAAGAACAAAAAATGGAGGAGCCTGAGGATTTAGGGAAAACTGTTATCCATAAAACAGGGTTTTCAGAGATAATGCTTTGTAGGATTAGAAAACATCAAATGGCCAGGCACAGTGGCTTATGCCTATAATCCCAGCACTTTGGGAGGCTGAGTCAGGTGAATCACCTGGGGAGTTCAAGAACAGCCTGGCTAACAGGGTGAAACACTGTCTCTACCAAAAATACAAAAATTAGCCAAGCATGGTGGTATGGGAACGCAAGAAGCTGAGGGGGTAGAATCACTTGAACATAAGAGGCGGAGGTTGCAATGAGCTGAGACTGCACCATTGCACTCCACCCTGAGTGACCAGAGTGAGACTCTGTCGTTAAAGAAAAAAAAAAAAAAAAAAGAGAGAGAGAGAGAAAATCAAATAAGAGCAAGAGTACAGCAATGGTACAAGGTAGAGTATGGTGATGATCTAAAGGGTCTCAGACTGGGGAATGCTCAAAGATTAAAAGAATGTAAGACAACGTGGATTTAGCTGGCTGAAATTTTAATAGGAAAATTTATCTTAACATCCCACAAGTCCTTTGGTGTCTGAGGGTAGACTATGTGGGCTATACAACTCCTCTGAGTTTCAATCCTCTCAGGATTTAGCTACAGCCCTGGAGGTTCTAATGCAGTTCAACTTGGTAGTAAATACAAATGTCCTGATATTCTGGGATTTTTATATGCAAACAAACAAACAAACAAACAAACCAACCATAATGCTCCGTGGTTGAAGTGACCAGAATTTCTGCAGTAATGGTTAAACCTCTAGTGTGTCGTAAGACTCTCAAGTAAATGCAAAGCCTAGTAAAACAACATAACCTATATAACATTTGGTTGAGGTTGGGGGCACAAACCTAATGTAATAGTGCTAAGAAAAGATAATTCAATTGTGAAAGGTCAAAGGTATATTAATTCTACCATATGCAAGTTTGAAATAGCTGGAAATGTTTTTTAAAGCCACTGACTGCAGTTGAGCTAATTTTTAAATTGGTTACATCATCATTAAACTTTTTGACAGTGGTAGCAGTAGTGAAAAAAATGAAGAGAAGTAATTCCATAATCATATCCATTTTTAAAGGATAATTTAAGTACTCTATCTTTATTAAAATACCCCATAATAAGGCATTTATTATTTTAACATATTTGTAAACTGTGAGTTTCTTAAGAGCACAAAATATGTTTAATTTATATTTATAGTTTTAGTCCCTGATATAACACCTAACTCATCACAGCCCAAAGTCATTATTCGAGATAATATTTTTATTGTAAAATTTAAGAAACAAAAAAATTTATCAAACCTCTTGCTAAGTTAAAATAGTCACTTTAAAAGCTAGAGAGAGAAAAAAAACTAGACTCTTTACTTTGCTAACTCAGGGTTTATTCATTGTATTTGTATTTTTCTGTGTATATGTTTTTCTGTCAATTTAGCTTCATTATATTTTGAAGATTAGATTCTACCAAAGGCAATTGAAAACCATTCCCACTTTATTAGGAAAGAGCTATTTGAATCCTGATCGCAATCTTGAAAAAAATAATCACTTTCTAATTTCTTTTAGAGCTAGATATAAAACATACCTGAAGATTTTATTAGTATTATTTTACTATTATTAGTAATTACTAATAATTACTAAGTTCAGGTAAATGTCTACAAAAAGTTGGCAATTCCCTGGGTTTATCTCTCTTCTAATATTTTGCCTCATTTCATGAATTTTCTAGTGTTGCAAACTTAATTGTGATGTAAATTAAACGAAAATAGGTTGCAGATTGTTTGGGGACTTGTATTTTTCAATTCTTAATGATCACATAACCAATACATACATATAAATTTCTTTTAGCCAGACTTTTTTCAGTGCATCAGTATTTTTATCATTCCCACCATCCTCAATGCCCAGCTTGGAATTTAAATAGGAAAATAAAACCTACAAAATGAAAACAAAAATCAATCTTCTTTTACTTAGGAACAAATTAAATTCCCCTTCTCGAGTAATGATTTTTACCTTAAAGCCATGATAACTATCTTGTTGCTCTGCCAAGGTTTCTCACCTCCTTATCTTACAACAGTTAACCTTAATAATCCCCTCACTTTCAAACTCTTCCTGATTTATGGCTCTTTAAGCACTTCTGTTAAGCTTGATCATTTACTTACACTTGGCCTCTAATAGAGTCAGTGTCACTTTGAAGATTGTAAATGGATTCTGCTGAAATCAAGTTCTTCAGACACTCCTAGACTAATGTGTTGTTAGAGTTTGTTTTATCCTTCTGGTAATTGATATCTGTGAGATGTTCTTTTTATCATGTTTTTGTGGCTCCCTAATCAAAATGAAAAGACACTAAATTTGAAATTTCTTTTATCTAGTCCTCCAATGTTTGATAATACTTAGTAAACATATTCATAATACACAGATAAAAGGTATGGTCTCATACTTTAAAAAATATGTATTTCAATGTGAAAATCACCTTTCCAGAATCTCATGGGAATTTCTGTGCTTAGCCCTTTTATCTATGTGGAAAGGTCAACTATTATCCTAATTTCTGTAGTATTTCCAGCCACTAAAGAATAATGGTACTATTTAAGTATGTGGCCCTTATTATAGAATATGCTCTTTTTTATCAGACGTTAAACCCCCAATTGTTCTGTTGAAAAATGAGAAAAAAAATTCTGGATTCACTTTAAGCTTTATAATTATCATTAGTTTTATGTATTTGTTTATATTTATAGTTTAATTTATAAATGATTACATATGTGTATCAGTATATACACATATATATGTTTTATATATATATTTATATCTTATTTTATTATTATGGAAGTTGCTGAGCAGAACGTTAGCCAGATGAAAAGCAGTAAGGTTGTGATAAATTAAGAGTTGAGGATTTTTTAATTATTTTTTCTAAGACTGGACTAGTTATTGATTAAAGCCATTGCAGATCTCACAATGTCACAAACAATAACAGTGGCACCTACTATTATATAAAATGAATATAATATATGCTAAACACTCTATGTTGAAATTCACTTGGGGTGGCTGGCAAAATATTAGGGAAACATAGAAGATTGTAGTCTCAAACCTTTTTGAAGGCTGTAAGGTTTTACTGGAATGGGCTGAAGGCAGCCGGTTCTTACATTAATGTATTAAGTCATAGGGTGAAAGATTAGGGACAATAAAAGCTTCTCCAGTGAAGTCTATTTACCTTACATCCCTTTGTCTTCACTCTAACTGTTGGCTCACCTAAACTTTGTGCTGGGAGGCCGTCTCAGGGGGAGGTCAAAGGGGAATTACCCATTAATGGTGTTTACTCTGGGTCCTGAAACCAAAAGCTTTTATCATTCATAAAACCACTCTTTCAACCATGTTAATTGTCCACAAGCATGTTGACTTGGAACCTCTGTTATTAAATCTATACTGAATAAATGTGAGTAGAAGCAGTGAGTGGTCGTTGGTTATCTACAATCACCCTCTGAAAGCAATTGATGACCATCCCTAGCCCACTCAGAATCACCGTACTGGGGATGAGAGTGCTTTAGTTCATCCGTCATTAAGGCAGGGACTATTGGACAGACCTCTGCAGGTGGTGATCAGTGTCTCAACTCTACAAGATATTTGAAGTGTTTTGATTTGTTTTAATTTTATAAAAATCCTATGAAGTGGATATTATTAACCTTTTATAAGAGAAGAGGGAATAAACTCTAAGTCAAGGAACTTGCTCAGTATCATCGTGATTAATAAATTGTAGGGCAGGAATTCTGACTTGGATGTGTTGCATGTTATATTTATAAGTATTATAAATAGAAGATAAATACAAAAGAAAGCACAAATTCTAAATACAGACAGATTCTCAGAAGTAAAAAAAGAATAGCTTTTCTATATCAAACTCAAGAAGATTGTTACCTTGCTTTCAATTAATAAATTGGTACAATAACAAAAACCTAGTTTCTGTTAAACTTTTAATACATGTTTACCTTATAATGCATTTACATTCTATTGATGTTAAGAAAATATACCTCTATCCGTCCACAAATTGTTGTTAACATTTGGTATGATACATATTTTAAAAACTAATGATTACTACAGAATTATGAAAGTCATAGCAAAATGGTTTAGAACTGTTGTCCTGGAACCTGAAGATGGCAGAACAGAAGAGAAGCTGCTGTGAAAATGTTGTATACAATCGCTTGTGAGCTTACACAAGCACTGAAAAAGGACCTAAGTTACCCTGTCTGATTTCATAAATGGGTTAAAGAGGTCTGTAATTATTGATGACATCTATTTTGATAGTGTAGCCAGGGAAGAGAATGGGGGCACCCCAAAGATGCTCCCAGTTTCTGGATCCCAGGTCCTTGGTCTCTCTTACCCCAAAGAATGGGGAAAGGGGTCCCAGAGGCATGGTGAGCTTACCGTTTGAATAAATATGGACCCCAAGAGTTTTGCAGAAAAAAGTGATTTATTAGGCAGAGAGAGAGAGAAAGAAAGAGCTAGCTCCCATGCTGCTGTGGGAGAGGAATCTAGAGGAGATATAGGTATAGGTAAGGAGCAGCGGAGTTTTAACCCTGGAGCTATTCCCTCCTCATTCATGTTCTCGTCCAATGAGAGGAGTTCTTTCAAACTTCCTCTGGAGTGATTGATGTTTGACTCTGATACCTGGTTGGCTGCTTCGCCCACAACAGAGCTCCTTCCTCCCAGAGCTTTCCACAGGCTTTTTGGACAAAGAAGCCCACCTGGATTCCTGTACCTAGCCCACACTCTGGAGACCTAGACAAAGAACTTTACATTTTTGGATGGGGGCGTGGATGGAAGTGTGGCACTGAGACACGCTGGCCTTTGACACCATGCCCCTCATGGACCCGGAAAGGGAAGTTTTTTTCCTTAACACAGTCCTCAGTCCCCTCTCTTAACAGGAAAGTCCAACTGCTGTTGAGAAATGGGCGTCAATCGTTCTTTAATTACTTTCTGTTGAATTGGGGCATAGAAGGGGCCCTGCAGTTGAGATTTCCTCCAGTGGGGGGCCAGGGGTGCCGGTTGATCCAGAAGTCCATGATAGAACTCATGAGCCAAGGATATCTGGGGTTCCATTTGTGGCCTCATGACGTTAATTCTAGAAGAAAAATATTTGACAAGAAAATTAAAGTTGAGAGGCCTGAAGGCCAGGAAAAATAGAATGGTTATAAATGGGCCTAGAAGAGGGTAAAGACAGGTCAGCCAGTTGTTAAGCTCCATGATCCTGTTTCTTGAAGGCCTGTGTTCTGTTTACCCTGAGTTCTTTAACTTTGTTCAAGACAATACCCGATTGGTTTATAAAGTAGCAACATTCTTTCCTAGAGAGGGACACGTTTCTTCTCTCTGCTGTTAGCAGATTCAGGACCCTTTATTTTGAAGAGCTATGGCAGCTAAAGAGTTAAGCTGCTTTTTCAGAGTAAGCTGCTTTTACAGAGAGAATTAGCAACCTCTTTTTATGTTATCATTTAACTCCTGAGATAGCTTATAATAAAACTGAGTAGAGGTAGTAACTTCTCCAATGTCAATACCAAGTCCTCCTATTATTCTGCCCCCTCCCCTCCCCCCGCCACTATGAAAGGAATAATTTGGGTTTGAGTATGGTGTGGCCTTGGCAAGGAAAGACTCTGCACCTGAGAGTTGGTGTAAATTGTCATGGGGGTGCACTAGGAAGGAGAGAAGGAGTGCTATTAGGCCAATCCATAGGGGCAACTGCATAGAGTCTGGCCACAAACAGTAAAGCTAGGAGTGATAGTCCTGTGAATGCCAGGATGTAAGTTAGACTTATGAATAGTTACTTTCCTAGGGATCTTGTCAGAAGAGCAAATGTACATCCTCTAATGGCTCACAGGTGTATGAAGGTCGTCTGCTAGAACTTCAGGCTGTGGAGTGGAGGGCCTATGATTTTCTTCAGGAGATATCCAAGGCTTCAGCCAAGTGTCATGTATCCATGAGTCAATTCCCACCACCTTAACTGCAGTTGGGGTAGACAGAATAACCCAAGATAGGCCTAGAGAGGGAGAGTCTGAGGGGAGAGACTTAACAAGCACCAAATCGCCAGGGCTGAACGACTCTTTCCCTTTTTCCCTAGGGTGTCCTTCAGGTAAGGTCCTAAAAGCCTGTTGGTACTTAGCCAAGGAGGTTATATCTTTTATTAGATCTGCTGTTTCCTTGTCTAATACAAGATTATTAGCAAGAAAGGGCCATCCATAAAGCATCTCATAGGAGCTGAGTCCCATTTTCTGAGGGGAGTTTCGAGCCCTTAAGAGTGCTATTGCTAATAGAGAAGGCCACGGGAGGTGGATTTCCTGTGCCAGTTTCTTTAGGTGTCTCTTAATAACTTCATTCATCTTTTCTACTTTCCCTGAGGACTGAGGCCTCCAAGCACAGTGGAGATGATACTGTATTCCTAACACCCTGGAAATTCCTTGGGTTACTGCAGCTTTGAAGGCAGGGCCGGTATCGCTTTGAAGACAGCGAGGGAGTCTGAATCTAGCAATTATTTTATTAATCAGGACTTTTGGGGTTTTTCTGTTCTACAGGGGAAAGCTTCAACCCAGTTTGTGTAGGTGTCTACACATACTAGCAGATATTGATATCCCCCAGACTTAGGCATATGGGTAAAGTCCATTTGCTAATCCTCACCTGGGTAATGACTGGCTTATTGTTCCCCAGGAGGAGATTTGTGATGTGCCAAAGGATTATTTTTTGTGGTATATTTCACATCCTTTGACTATTTGTTAGATAGCCTTGAAGAGACCTTTTTCTGTAAATACAGATTTGACCATTTGATATGTATTCTCTATACTCATGTGGAAGGTTTGATGTAGGGTTTTAAGTACTTTTCACCAGCTGGCAGTAGGTAGGAGCACTTTTCCTTCCTCAGTAGCTAGACATCCTGAGGGAAGAAGATTATGTTCCTGGGAGATTGCCCACTCTACCTCTTCTGATGAGTATTGAGGTCTAGTTCTCTGGAGAGGGTTTTCCCATATTAAATGTCCTTCTATAAATTCTTGCTTAGCTGCCCTTTTTACCCCTAGGTCAGCTCAGTGACTGCTGTCTGCTTCCTTCTCATCTCCTTTCTGGTGACCTCAACAGTGTAAGAATGCTGCCTCTTTGGGTTCTTGGACAGCTTGTAATAAGTCTAAAATTTCCTTATGATATTTAATGGGAGTTCCTGCTGAGGTTAGGAACTCTTTCCTTCCATATGGCAGCATGAGCATGCAGAACCAGGTCAGCATATTTGGAATCTGTGTATATGTTTATTCTTTTTCCTTTTCCTAATTTTAGAGCTCTGGTGAGGGCTACCAGTTACGCCAGCTGGACACTATTCCAGGAGGAAGGGAATTACTTTGAAACACTATTTGATCACTGACTACTGCGTAGCCTGCCTTTCTAACTCCATTTTCCATAAGTGAACTTCCATCAGTGTACAGGTTAAGGTCAGGATTGGCTAGAGGTGTTTCTAAGAGATCCTCTCAGGCTGCATAGTTCTGGGCTACAACCTGCTGACGTCATGCTCTTTGTCTGCCTCTTCCTTAGGAAGAAATGTAGGTGGATTGAGGGCTACACATGTGCACAGCTGAAGTACAGGCCCTTTAAGCATTAAGGCCTGGTATTTGAGTAGGCAGTTGTCAGACAGCCATAAGCCTCCTTTAGAGGCCAGAATTCCAGCTACATCATGTGAAGTCCATACAGTTAGATCTTTCCCTTGCACTATTTTAACAGCTTCTGAGACCAGCATAGCCACTGCGGCTAAGACCTGCAAGCAGTGTGGCCAGCCTTTTGCTACTGCATCAGTTTCCTTACTTAGGTATGCCACCAGCTGTGGCGTGGTCCCCTGAGTCTGGGTGAGAACCCCCAGTGCCACTCCTGACTTTTCCATAACATATAGGAAGAAGTCATTCTCTGTAGGAAGGCTTAGAGCTGGAGCCTGCAGTAGTGCCTGCTTCAGGGTCTGAAAGGCTACCTCAGCTATAGGGTCCCATTGTATTAGATGGGTGTTAGCTTTTTGGGTTTCCTTAATAAGGGTGTATAGAGATTTGGCTGTTTCACCGTATCTGGGAATCCACAATTGGCAGAAAACAGTTATTCCTAAGAATTCCCTCAACTGTTTTAAGGTCTTTGGACAGGGGAAGGACAGTATGGGTTGGAGATGTTCTCCAGCAGGGGAGTCAGTGCCCTTAGACAAGACAAGCCCTAGGTATTTTACCTCTTGCCTACAAAGTTGGGCTTTTGGTTTGGAAACCTTATATCCACAGGTGGCAAGGAAGTTTAGGAGATCCTGGGTGGCCTGCTGACACTGGGTTTCTAAGTTAGCATTTAAAAGTAAGTCATCCAGATACTGAAGAATGAGGGTACCAGGATGTGAAAATTACTAAGGTCCTGCACTAGAGCCTGGTCAAACAGGTGGGGGCTATCTCGAAAGCCCTGGGGTAACATTGTCCAGGTGATCTGAGAATTCTGGTCTAAAGGATCTTTAAAGGTGAACAGAAACTGGGATGTAATGGAACACAGAAGAAGGCATCCTTAAGGTCCAGGACTATAAACCATTGTGCCTCTCCTGGTATTTGAGAGAGCAAGGTGTATGGGTTGGTTACAGCTGGGTATAAAGGGATCACAGCTTCATTAATAAGCCTGAGATCTTGCACTAGCCTCCATTGTCCATTAGGTTTTTGCACTCCCAAAACTGGAGTATTACAAGGGCTGTTACAGGACTTCACTAGACTCTGAGCTAGCTTTTAAGTTTCTTACAATATCATGTAGCCCCTTTTTGGCTTCTCGTCTTAGGGGGTACGTGATAAGGAAAAGAGGTGGGATCCTTTAGCCTTATTTGAATTGGGCATGCATTCTTTGCTCATCCAAATTTTCCTTCCATTGCCCAAACCTCGAGATTAATTCCCTCTTTAAATAATGGGCAACAGAGAAGAATTTCCTCCCTGATGATGTTCATATAGATAATGGCTCCTGCTCTGGCTAACAGGTCCCACCCTAGTAATGGAGTGAGACTTTCCAGCATGATGAGGAAGGCAGAGAGAAGAGTAGATCTCCCTAGTTACAGCTTAGGGGCTGAGAGAAATATCAGGAGACTGCTTGTTCTAGGACTCCTTTGACAGTTACAAACTTGGAGGACAACCGTAAAGGACAGGAAAGCAAAACTGAGAAGGATGCCCTGGTGTCCAGGAGAAGAATGACTTCTTGGCCCTCTATGGTCAGCTTTAACCAGGGCTCGATGTGGGTGATGGCTTGTGCTGGTACTTGCCCCAAGCACCCTCAGTCCTGCTGTTGGTCATCTGGTCAGCCACCTCAGGCTCTGGGAACCTTCATCCCTGGGACAGTGTGCTTTCCAGTGATCCCTTTGGCACAGTAGGCAAGGACAAGGAGGTGGTCCATTCCTCTGGGAACAATCTCTCTTAAAGTGTCCCAGTAGGCAGCAGTGGTAGCAAGCTCAGCCAGGCTGGTGGCTAACCCAAGCCTCTCTTCTGAGCCCCTTGGGTCTGCTTGTCTGAAGGCCATGACTAGGGCTGCGGCTTTTCTCTGGTTTTTCCTGTTTCTTTCGGCCTGTTCCTCCTGGTCTCTATTACAGAACACTGAGGTTGCTAGATTTAGTAATAATTCTAGACTCTGTTCTGGCCCCATGGCCAGCTTCTGGAGCTTCCTCTTAATGTCTGCTGCTGATTGCATAATAAATTTTTCTTTTAGTATTAGCTGACCCTCAATGGAGTCTGGTAACAGGGGAGTATACTTTCTTAAGACCTCCCATAACTGTTGAAGGAAAGCTGTTGAGTTTTCTTCCTTTCCGTGAGTTATGGTGGATAACATTGCATAATTCGTGGGCTTTTTCCTGGTTTGCCTTAATCCCTCAAGCATGCAGGTTAATAGGTGCCTATGACTCCAGTCCCCCTGTTTTGAGTCAGGATCCCAGAGAGGATCCATGCTAGGGACTGCTTGTCTACCTGTAGGGAATCTATTCTTCTCCTCTGGCATCATTTGGTCATGTACTTGCCTAAGGTAACAGGTGTTCCCAAACTCATGAGCTGCTGCTAGAGCAGCCTTTCTCATTGCTGGTTAAGGTCTGACTAAGCAATAACATGATATCTTTCCAATCTAATTTAAAGGACTGACCCAGGCCAAGCAGAACATCTGTGTACTTGTCCAGGTCATCTGAAAATTTTCCTAAGTCCACCTTGATTTGCTTTAAGTCAGACAGTGAAAAGGAAGTATGTACCTTGGTTGGAGGAAATTCTCCTCCTACCACCTGTAGGGGGCAGAGTTGGGGCATCCTAGTAGCTTGAGGTGCCTCAGCCTTCCCTGGCTCCTCTTGGATTGTAGGAGCTGAAGAGACCTGGTCAGCATCAGTGACGGGAGGAGCCACAGGGAGTCCTAAATTTGGGGGTAGTTCTGAGGAAGGGCCGGTAGGGTATAGGTTACAGGCCTTACATAGCTGAGGATTATCCCTTAGAGAGAGAGAAGAAAAAAAGAAACTTGCACATAGGGGACCTCAGTCCATTTACCTTCCTTCTTACAGAACAGGTCTAATTGTAGAAGGGTGTTATAATTTATACTTCCCTTAGGAGGCCGGGTTTCTCCATTCGGCGGAGGGTATCATGGCCACGCTGTTTGCAGAGAAAAGTGAGCTGCTGCTTCTTCAAAGATCATGGGTCAAATTGGTCCCAGTTATCTAGGATACACTTCAAGGACAATTTTGCCTTGGGAAGAGTAGCACTCATCTGAAATTGAACAGAAGGATGCCCACATTCCTGGTTATTCCTTGCAACTGCTAGCCCTGGGGCATCTCCCAGTTACAGCACCTTGCAGTTTCCTTGCACCCTAGATGTGTGATCATCTTCTAGGCCCCCATGTGCTGGGTTTAATCACGTTTACTGGCGTCATGGGCATACCCTCACTATCTAAATGTCCTTATTGGCCACTATAAGGACACGCAGACTGCTGAGATCAGTGGCCCTGTACCAGCATGTCCTTGAAGAACTAGGCCAGTGAGTCTTGGGTGATGGGTGCCAATATTCCCTAGCAAGAGTTCAGTTAACATAGGCCTGACTGTAAAGCTGCCCTAGGAGGATAAACCTCTTCAGAGGAGCCTCTAAGCACAACAATCCTAAAGAAGGTAATGGATGGCTACATGGCTAAGGCTGGAATAGTGCTCTCAGGACCTGGGCCTCCTCCCCCACCACACCTTCCATCATAGGAATATGCCCTAGAGTTGTGAGGCCTGTAATTAACTATTTAAGCCTTGGACCAGGTTTGACTATGGTATTCTAGATGGAGAAGTTCTGCTGTACAGAGAGACAATCCTAGGCAAGGCAAATTGTACATTATTAGATAATGGCACCACTCAGTTGGATTGGTAAATTGCGGATGACAAAAAACACAATGTCCTATAGCCTCCAGTACCCACTGATAGACTGTGGGTCCATTAGGACATAATCTAGCACTGTGGACTAATGAAACTGGCTCTGTGTGCTTATACTGCAGGAGGTCCTCCTAGGCATAAGCCTGAGGGCACTGTGGGCATGGGTCCCTGTACTGCCACCCCAAAAGCCTCATATGTAGGAAGTATCTTAGAGGAAAGAGCTGAGAAGAAGTTTGTCTCACGGAAATCTGGACTCAGGAGGTTGGGATCTGAAAGGCTGGTTGTGGCTTGCACAAGTGGCTTTTTTTTCCAAGCTGCCTGGGCCAGATGTTTCAGTGGTCCAGCACACCTGCTCCCGCTGCTGTGGGTCTGAAAGACTGGGCGTGACTCGAGTAGGAGGTTGTGCCTGCCACCTGGCCCAACGGCTCGGCTCCAATGGCCCCGAGGCAGCCACTGCCTTCATTGTGGTTCTGAAAGACTGGGTGTGGCTCACACAGGTGGCTGCACCCGTCACTCAGCCCAGCCATTGTTGAAAGTGGCCCCACGCAGACCAGGCCACCTGCTTTCTGCAGGCGGCATCTGCCCGGCCTTGCCTCCAATGCTGCACCCGGTCTTTACCTCCTTAACAAATTAAAAAGAAGTAAAAGGGCTAATTAGCAAGCCAAAGGTGTTCTATACCACTCACTGCTCTGAAGTCTGATGTTCCTACTGGCAGGCTTGCCAAAGATGTAGCTGGGGGAGGGAGCGGGGGTGTCCCAAAGACCTCCCAGTTTCTCGATCCAAGGTCCTTGGCCTTTCTTACCCTGAAGAATTGGGAAAGGGGCCCCAGAGGCATGTTGAGCTTACTGTTTCAATAAATATCATGGACCCATTAGACAGAGAGAGAAAGAGAGCTCCCACGCTGCTGTGGGAGGGGAACCCAGAGGGGTTATTCCTATAGGTAAGGAGCAGTGGAGTTTTAACCCTGGAATTATTCCCCTCTCATTAATGTTCTCGTCCAATGAGAGGAGTTCTTTCAAACTTCCTCTGGAGTGATCTTTGGGGTGTGGATGGAAAACGCTTGGACCTGGGAAGAGAAGAATTTTTCCTTAACACAGTCCCTTAATAGTATAAACTAAAAGAATTATGAGGCTGTAAAATGGATTCCAAGTCAAGGCTAGAAAATTAAAGAGTCAATGAAATGTACATGAGAATCTGTTTTCACTGGAAGGCGAAGAACAAAGGCATTAAAACTGAAAAATGAAAGGTTACAAAGATTCTTCTCTAACTTTGCTTCTATAACTTCACACTTAAGCAGGATTACAGAATCATACTATACTTTACAAGAGAGCCCAGAGCAAGGAAAGAAGATATATTTGTAGTGAACAAAAAGAGAAGAAGTATTATTTTGTTTCATATTCTATAGTGTTGTTTGGTGTAGAAAATATAAACTTTTGGAAGAAAGGTTCACACATGTTTATACTCTTTAATACGTGTAATCCTATCATAGTTTTATTCTCTGCTTTATGATTATATAGTAAATAGGTCAACAGATTTCAGCCTTTAGAACTATGAATAAAAGTAAGATTGATTTGTGTCTCATTTATCTTGTTTTGCAAGAACACCAAAAAGAAGCTACCATTAAGTCTCAGCAGTGGCCTTTCTCATCTTTAATAGAGGAAAAAATTCCCCAACCTTTGGAAATATATTAAATACTTTCTGTGTGGCACTTAACTCCTGTATTTTTTCAGAGTTATTCAGCAAACAAGAAGCGGCAAATAAGTTATAATAGACAGATACCATCATGATTAATTTAGTTTTACCCTTGCTTGAAAGCTATCTTTATTCTAGGTTTATATCTAAGTTTAAAACTCATTAGGAATGATAAGCACAAAACTGTGATGAACTTTTATGTACTTTCTCAGTGTACATATCCATGTTTTCATAGTTAATTATTTATATTTAAGATACTTCATCCATGGATCAATGAAATCAAATAATATTTTCTGAATTTTGTCACATTATGGCACAGTATGTCTATAAGAGGACAAATGCTGGAGTTACATTGCCTGGTTTAAACCTCAGAACCATGATATAGTTATTGAGAGACCTTACTCAATTTACCTAATCTCCCTATTCTTAGGTTTTTCTCAGTTTTCATTCCAGGATGCAAATGAGCATCTACCTCCTAAAAATTTTGGTAGAATTAAATTTCTCAAATTATATATAGGTCTTAAAGTTTGGTTTAAACACTCCAGAAAGTTTCTAACAATAATTCTATGTATTTAACTCTTTGCTACGTGTGTTATTACACATTTAACTGTATACTATAAATATTCGCATATATTCAATTATATACTAGAGACACTTTTGCATACCTATACACTACCAATATCCATTCTTTTATATATGTATATGATATGAGAGAGATTAAGTGGAGTATACCTAAATCTCTCTTTAGTTGTGGAGTTGAAAAGACGACACAAACCCAGCATTTTTATGGCTCTGATAGATTTGTACTGAAAGATTAGTTTTGTTTATAAATTATTTAATTCTATTATAATAAACTCAAATTTTGAGCATATTTAGTTACAGCCTTTTCTATTTTCCATGTGTTAATCACAACTGTGTATTTCTGTTCTCCCACCACACAAAGGGAAAAACAGCCTTTAGGTGGAAAAAGTGAATCAAACCTAAAGGTGAAAAAAGTGAATCAAATGGAAGAGTTGAGACAGTTACTACATAGGAGATCTTTGTTCTAAAACAAATATATGTTAGGTGAGTCTTCAGATTTTAAAGAGGTCAATGTAGGCTGACAATTTGAATAAAGATGAGATAATAAAGTAGAGAGTAAAATAAATGAAACATGGGAAACAAATATGGGCAAGCAGTACAAAGATAAGAGAAAAACACAGGAGATTAGATAGTTTTGATTGTCAAAAAATGATTTAAAACAATAACAATAATAGATTTCTTATTACCAGAAAATAATTTTAAACAAAGAGTGTCAATGAATAATCTCATCAGGGTATATAAGGTTTATAAATTTAAATATCTATACTTGTTGCTATATGTATTTATGGATGAATAAAAGTAACGTTGACTTGTGTTTCATTTGTCTTCTTGCAAGAACACAGAAAAGAAGCTGTCATTAAGTCTCAGCAGTAGCCTCTTTTATAGTTAATAGTGAATAAAAATATCAAAAATAAAATTTAGCAAACAAATAATTTATATAAATATATACTTACATAAAGCAGTTTATATAGCTTATTTCTGTATTTTAATATGGAAATAAAGGCATGATTTAATATGCAAAAGTGCTTTTAGAATAAGCAGATGACATAATTCTTTTCTTTGAAAATATTATCTTCAGAATTACTGAGTTGCATTTTTGGAGTAAAGCAGAAAGGTTTTAATGAAGAGAAATAGTAAGATAAAAATGGTTGATATGCTTCAAAGTGTGAAAAGATTATAAAAAGAGGAAAGATGGAACTATCCAGACATAATATACAATTTTTTAAAAGTTATTCAAAATTGATCATGTAGGAATTTTCAATAATAAGAGTTGAAATTTAAAAAAAAGTTATTTAGCACTAGGAAATATTTTATTTTTTTGTTAGACTTGAGATTCAAATTTTATCATGGGAATAAATGTAATGACTATTATTTGTGCTTTGTTGTTTTGTACGTGTATATAATTTAATTTCAGTAGTTTAGCAATAAAAAAATGGACTGTCTTGTTAGAGTATTTGTTTTTTGTTAATACATCAATTTAGTTCAATTCTTAAACGCTCTTTCAAAATATTTATTAAAAATCAAAATTTATAGTCATTATCATTCCATATTTCTAATGTATTTCATTAACAAAAAAATAAAATATTTTATACATCAGAATGTATGCATATATAAGTATGCAACATAATTTTTGGTTATTTTTGTTTTAAAATAAAAAGCCATTTTGATATATTTAGTAATCTATATTTACTTCCTTCACTGACTTTCCCTTTACCCACAACAAATTGGCTTTTGATTCTATATTCTTAATAAAAAATTATTGAGATGATATATATCAGAAAAAGCTGCAGGTACTGAGTAACAGTAGTAACAAATAATAGACAAGACATAGTCTCACGTAATTTTTAAAACAACAAAGATAAATAATATAAAAATAAGCAAAAACAAACAAACAAAAAACTCACCACATACACACAAAAACAAAGCCCAGAACTAACAAAATAGTGTGGTATTATATGAAATAATTTTTAACAGTTCGAGCAGGCCTCTCTGAGGTTGTGGTATTCTGATTTTCTTCTGAGAAGCTAATAACTTTACATTATGTGAAACCTGTTGAATTTAAAATGTTGTGAGCTAATTAGAATGTTTCAAACACACCATGCAGGGCATTACTTTATAGGACAAATGAAACAAATTGTGGGCATCTTCAACCCATGAGCTACTCTTTCTTGTTTTAGCTCACTGCTTCACACACTTCTTTTGGAATAATAGATTCTTTTTTTATATTCTCTAAATCTATATTTCTTCCTTCTACCTCTCTTAATCTGTACATTATAATTGTCAAATAACTAACATAAATATGACCCAGATACTCTTTCTATAATCAAATACTATCTTTCTCTATATTTAATGTCAAATATCTAGTTTATTCTTGTCAGTTTGGTACAATGCAGTGGCTAAGAGAACAGATGTCAAAGCCGGTTTGAATAATGATTCTACCAACTACTAGCTGAGTTGATTTGGGCAAGTCAGTTAACCTTTTTGTGCCTTGATTTTCTCTTATGTAAAATGCATGTATCAATCGAGGTACAATCAGGAGACAGAAACCACATAGTGATTCGAAAAGGGGATTTTTATATAAAAACTATGAACCATAACATAATTACTTATAAAGGGTAGAGATAACTCTAAATACCCTAGGGCTGAGGATCATACCTAAGGAATGAATAAACTTGTGAGGGGTCTACACTCCCCACAGTTATGATTCAGAACTCATTAGAGAAGACGGGGCTTTACCCAAACGGATTGTGAAGTTCACCGTGTAGGCTTGGGCCAGAGATGATCACATTATCTAAGTAGAGGCTGGTCTGTGGAGAATTGTGTCCAGATTCAACAAACAAGAAATAACTCTTTGGACTATGTGCAGGCTGAGATTGGGTCTACACTGGGGGCATTTTGGAGTCTCACTGGGAAACTTCCTGTGGTGTTATGTTGAGATCCTCTCAGGGTGGCTGGCAAAATATTAGGGAAATATTAGGGAAAGTTTTGACTGCTGGGTTGCAGCTGAAACTAAATGCCAAGGAATTCCACTGGATGTTCACAGAAACCACTGGTAGACATTCCATAAAAGCAACAAAGGATGGAGAGGCAGAGGGAGCAGGGGAAGAAGTAGGAGTAGGAAGAGGAAGAGAAGAATGAGAAGGAGGAACAAAAGAGAGAGAGGATAAAGAAGGAGGAGAAATGAGAGGAAAACACCAGGACTAAGAAGAGAAGCTCCTTCTTCCTGTAATGTCTGTCCATTGCCATCTACTGGCAAAGCTTAATGTGGTTCTAACTGCAAAGGAGAAATAGAGCCTGTAACATCACAGAGCAGAAAAGAAGGTTGAATTTGGAGGTTAGAAGCAATAAATTGATAACTGGCATATTAGTTTTCAGGGGATTATATAACAAACTACCCAAAACTGGTTTGCTTGAAACAACAGAAATCATTCTTTCACAGTTCTGTGAACCACAAACAAAATCAAGGCGCTGCACGCCCTCTGGAGTTTTTAGGGAAGAATTCTTCTTTGTCTTTTCCAGCTTCCGGTAGCCATCAACATTTCATCTGACTACCTCACTCCAATCTCTGCCTCTGTCTTCCCATGGCATTTTCTTCTGCCACCTCTTGTAAGAGCGTGTTTAGACCAATCTGTGTAATCTGAGATACTCTCATTTCAAAATATTGAACTTAATGAAATCTGAAAAGACCTCTTTTCCAAAAATAAAATCACATTCCTAGGTTTCCAGGGCTAGGACATGGACATGTCTATTTGAGGACCAACATCCAGCCTTCTAAATTGGAGATAATAATGACAGTGTTTAATTTATAGGTTTCTCAACAGTAATACATGAATTAATATATGTAAAATACTTAGAACAATGTCTTGTTCCTCACATATACTCTACAAGTATTATTACATCATTACCACCATTGTCATCCTCACTATCATCACCATCACCATCACCATCATCATCATCATGGCTACTGTTCCATCCAGCTCTCTCTTAATCCTTCTCCAATTCCCCACTCTTCTCTTTCCCTTATAGACAGAATAATACACTTAGAAATTACACCCTGACTCTGTTGATAAGATTAGTGACTTTGAACTTTTTCTCTAATTTTTAAAATGGAGATATTTAATTTCACTTGAACTATATGCCAGACAATCTTACCCTGTTTAAAGATAAATAAATTAAATCTCATAGAAGTTACATAACTTATTTATTGTCACTTAACAAATAGTGCTGACACCATTCAGTTTATAGAGTTTGTGGTACAGTATATACTGTTATCATTATGAATACTACATGTACTACTACTACTATTACTATTATCTTCATGAAAACTGTCACTATCTACCTTTTTTTTAAAAAAAAAAAGCACATAGTAATATTTCTCTGTTTCATTTCCCATACTCTCTCTTTCAAATAACTGTTTTTGGAAGTCTCTCAGTTTGACAAAATACACACTTTCCTCAATTGGCTTTCTCTCCTAATTTTCTCTTCAATTGCCATTTATCATTTTGTACCATTTTAAATTTAATAACCTTAATTGATCTTCCTAATATTTTCATCTTTTTTTCTTAACCTTTGTTCAACATAGCGAAAAATATGTTTATATGTTTATGCAACATAAATCTAGTGTTATCCTCATGATTTAAAGTACTTTAACGTGTTTGAGGGTTCTTCAGTATCTGGAACCAATTTTTTTTTTCTTTTTGAGATGGAGTCTCACTCTGTTGCCAGGCTGGAGTGCAATGGTGTGTTGTCGGCTCACCGCAACCTCCGCCTCCCTGGTTCAAGCAATTCTACTGCCTCAGCCTCCCAAGTAGCTGGGATTGCAGGTATGCACCACCACACCCGGCTGATTTTTGTATTTTTAAGTAGAGATTGGGTTTCACCATGTTGTTCAGGCTGGTCTGGAACCCCTGACTTTGCGATCCACCCGCCTCAGCCTTCCAAAGTGCTGGGATTACAGGTATGAGCCACTGCGCCGGCCCCAAAATATTTTTTAGCCTTCTCTTCTATCTACATAAACTAGACTGCTCCCACAGAGCACTGCTAATGATTTCTCCCAAAATATTATAAACTCTATATATTTGTTCACAGAATCTTCCTATTCATATCATTTGAAATTCAAATCCAGCTCAGATATCACTTCTGCAAAATCCCACTCCAAGTCTCAAAGATTAAATAAGTTATGTCTTCTATGTTCAAACCAAATGTGAGTTTGGATTTTACCATACGGAACATCTGATCAAATGAACCATATCATGAGATACCTAGTTTCTCTCCTCTGGAGAGTGTTTGGATAGTCATCTTCATTCTTCTGCAAGAATATCTGATGTTGTCAAATGACTAGATGACAAAGATTAACTTTTTTAAAATTAAAGGTCCATGTTTTATAAATATGTGTATGATTTATTGGATTTTAAAACATCGTTCTCTTACCTTTTTAACTCATACTACCCAAAACTGCTCCAAAATAAAACGTAACAGATTATTTTGGTTTTCTTTATATTTACCAGGAATAGAGTCTATTATTTGAAGTTGCTTTGTAGTGGTCATAGTTATTACTGCCCACCATTTTTTTTCAATTAACCTGCTATCAATTATGTAATTTGCTAGGAAAAATAGGCCTCCACTATGTGCAATGCAATATAATAATAACTGGATATACTAATATAATATTTTACAATGTTTTATCAAAATTAAACTAAAAGTACAAATATCACTCAGAAAGTTGCATATCATGCCTAAGATCCAAATCTCACATTTTGTCTTTTGCTGTTAGCTTTGATTTCAGTTTTAATTTATCTAACAGTTTTCCAGTAAGATTCTAATTTCCATTATTTATTTATTTATTTTTTTCCCCCAATGGCTTGTGTTATGTTTGTTTGTTTCTTTTTCTGTCAGTCAGTACAATTCCAATCCAACCAAAATATATTAGGTTCATGCTATTTGTCAGAGATTGTGCAAGGTGCTTTCTCATGCAGCATTTTATTTAATCTCCATAACAAACCTATGAAAGAAGATACTATTTTTCTTTTGATGATAAATTATCAGAAAGATAAGTGACTCTCAAAATCATACAGTGATGAAAATTACGGGGGTAATATAAAAACAAAGCAGTATGATTCTTTCCATCATTTATAATTTTTTCATTTTATTCTTATGCTTTCTCTGTTTAAATTCGCCTTAATTCTCTGGAGATATCTATAGTATAGTTTTCTCCAATACATGAAATTGAATATTTTATTTGTGCCAAGACCTGGGTTCTAATATAGTAGTTATATACTCTATCACCAAAATACACTTTATGCTTTATAGTTTTGATATTGGTGACAGAGTTGGCAATGGGTTTTGTATGTCTGCATCCAAGAATGTACCTAGAGGTATGAGAGGGCATTAAAAGGATGTAGGGCATAAGTTTCCTTCCTTTGGGGATTAATATTTAATTGACATTGTTATTAAGAAAATTATAAATTCACATGTAGTTTTAAAAATAATATATAGAGAGATCTCTTGTGTATTTAACCTAGTTTCCACCAATGGTAGTAATATCACAACTAAGATATTGAAATTAATACAATCACCAAATGTTATTCAAAATTCTCCAGTTTAACTCCTATGTATGTTGGGTGTATGTTGGTTGGTTGCATACAATTTAATCTCGTCTGTTATTCAACATCCCATTTAAAATACTAAATATCTGTATGACCATAGAAATCCCTTATGTGACCCTTTTATAAAAACCACCCCACCCTTCCACACAACACCCTCTCCCACTATTTCTAACCCCTGGCAACCATTGATCTATTCTCCATAATCCTCTTTAATTATACTGGCATTGACTGAAGCCAGATTGTTTCCAAAGTCTGTTTGCCTCAAGGATAGATAACTTTTGACCAGTTATCCTGGTAGCAGTTGACACCATAGAGAATTTTCTATAAAAATAAATCTAAAGGCTGATAAAATTTGGTGTCAACACACTAACAGTGTTGTTAGAGAATGTACAGCACTTAGAAAGGCATCATTCTATGTTGCAGGACTAGGAATTCATTCATTGAATGAATGTATATTATACTGTTAGCATCCTGTGGGTTTTACCACAGACATGCCTCAGTGGCCATGAGTTGGGCAAGTCAACAAGCTAGAGGAAGTGAATTCATCAAGCTTCAGCAAAGTTACCCTGTGCCTCCAACTTCCAAGACAGAGATGCCAAGAGCATCAGAGATGAGTGACTTTCTCAGAGCCTCAGCTGCTTTAGGCTGCCCAGGTGTCTGACCAAGGTAACCCCACTTCACAGAGATCATGCCCTTTATGCCAGGCATCTTGGGAGCACCAACTTTGTCAAGTTATCTCCTTTTAAAGGATTGCATCAGAAAGACAGTATCTTCTCTCTGTGATGGTGACATGCTTTGTGAACTCATGTGAATAGTCATATTTGTGCTCCTCGATCATTTCCTAATTCCAGCTATGCAAATTATACTAGTAGCAGTGGAAGTGGGAAAGGTAACAGTGACAGTGCATGCTCTGTCCTAATACTTTCAGGACAACTGTCATCAATCTCGGCAGTCATGGAGTCTTTCAGTCCTAAAGCTACATGTTTGTTGCTGTGCATTTTGCAAATTAGACTTTGAAACACCATGTCCTAGAGTTACAAAGATACATATCTCTGAAATTCCCTTATTTTCTTCCAAGAAATAGATTATTAGATGTGAATGAAAACTCAGGTTGAGTCCAGTTTTTAGTAGATAAAAACAGGGACTTAAAGAGACAATTACATCATCTGATCTCTGAAAGCTGATACTTCTCACAACTGTACGAAATGAAGGAAAAACCAGCAAGAGACTGGCAGAGCTTAGCAGGAAAGCTGCCTGCTTAGCAGCAAAGCAGCAGGAAATAAATGGTTGCGTCCGAGGGGAGTTTCACTGAAGAAAACACCTACAAAAATATATTAAGTACCTGTTCTAGGCAGTCACTGAGATGATAGTGATGAGATGAACAACTGTACATATACTTGAGAAGATGTTTATGTGGAGAGTTCTTAAAACATTCTATATGTTTAAGGCTCATTGTGATATACAAACTGTTTGTCCTGTTATGGAGAAGATTTTATATTACATTGTTGATGCTACTATATGCTGGAATAGCATAAGAAGTATTATAAAATGAAATGTGTTGTTCACATGAGAATGCAAATAATAGGCTAGTTAATACCAGAGAAACCTAGAGAAAATATATTTATTACTAAGCATTGGCAAACTTGCTTTTAATCAAAAGGAAACACAGCAATTGAGGCAAATAAGAAGTTTATTCCTTCCCTGAACTTGCCTTATGAGGAAATAAGGTATTTAGGTACAATCAAACATCATCACTGATTCATTCCTTGCTCTCCTTCTGATATTATAGGCTTAGAAATTATAAATGAGGAAGCAGGTTCTCTTGTTGTTATGGATAGAAAGCAATGGTGAGAAACTATACAAAGTCAATATTGCATTCCTTGAAAAATACTTCCTTTCAAACTGATACACAGAATTCCAAGGATACTACTCTGACTTATCCAGGAAAAAAATTAGTGAGGAAGAAATATTGCCTCTGCAAAATCTCCTCACACATTCTGAATAAGAAAAATGTAACTTTATAAGATTATATTCATAGAGAAAATATTTTCAAAATTGCATTTATTCTTTTCATTTATTTATTTATTTGAGACAGGGTCACATTCTGTTGCCCAGGCTGGGGCGCAGTGGCACAGTCATGGCTCACTGAAGCCTCAATCCGTGGGCTCAAGTGATCCTCTTACCTCAGCCTACTGGGTAGCTGGGACTACAAACATGTGCCAGTATGTCTTGCTAATTTTTAAATTTTTTGTAGAGATGGGCTCTCCTTATGTTGCCCAAGCAGCTCTTGAACTCCTGAGATCAAGTAATCCTCCTGTCTTGGCCTCCAAAATTGTTAAAATTACAGGCATGAGCCACCGCACCCAGTTTGCATTTATTATTATTTTTATCCTGAATAGAACTCTTCCATCATTCTAAGTGTTTTGGTTTTAAGTTCTTATTTTAGTTTATACATGTGTCTAGGTTAAAGAGATTTAAAATAGGTGATATTTATTCTTCTGTGAAGAATGAAGAGGACATTTTTGCCAAAAGAAACAACAGCACTGTTTGACAAACTGATGTTTTCTGAGAGACGGACTGTACCTCATGCCACGCATGAACTACAAAGCTTTTGAGTGGGGAAGCTTCACCCCAGGGGTGAGAACAGGTACAATGGTAGCATGAAAATCTGGAGTTTCTATGGTTCACAGGGCAGTTAGCCAAACACTGGTCTCCCAATAACCTGAAAGCCAGAAATTTGAGAAACAGAAAGAATATAGATAGAGGTGGTGCTGACTCTCCATGTCTTTTAAACCAGAGAAACACAGTAGAAGAATTGTCATTTTAGCAAACAAGCTCATGGGGGCAGAACCACATGCTACTGATGTAATCTCAAAACTGTGCCCTAGATAAATATATGTGTTGATGAGCTATTGTGCTGTGAGTGTTTTTCTTCAGTGTTTTACTTTCTCATTTCCTCTGGTTTCCGTATAGAGACTATTTTGCAGTTCAAACCAAGAACCAATTTAGCAAACAAAGCAGTATATTTATATTAAGATATTACTTTTTGTTGTTGTTGTTTTTTGTGTTTTGTTTCCCCCTCTTCTTTTTTAATATTTTCATGTTGACTTAGGTATTGATGACTTTGAAAAGTAAATGAGTCATTTTTAAAAAATGTAAGCCTTTTCACAAGATGGTGTCAAAAGAGAAGGGAGCTCCTGCTCCTCCTAAAGCCAAAGCCAAAGTGTAGGCTTTAAAGGCCAAGAAGGCCATGTTGAAGGTGTCCACAGCCACAAAAAAAAGAAGGCCCGTACGTCATCCATCTTCCAGTGGCCCAAGACACTGTGAATAAAAGAATAAATAAAAGAATAAAATAATAAAAGAATAAATATTATACCTTAAGTGTTATCTTTGACTAATAAATATGAAGAAAATATAAGAGGCTTTAACAAATGTCTTTGCTTAAAAATTATGTTTTTGCAAGTAATACATTTCATAGACAACTTTTCTCATAATTGCATCTAATAAGCATGTCTAAAACAATGGGGTAGATTTAAATAATCTATATGAGATTTATTTTGGTCAAAAATTAACAAGTAATATTTTAACATTTGTATTTACCATACGGATGATTTTACGTAAAGTAAATATTTAAAATACGTTTGGTCACTATGTGAGATTGCCAAAGAAAAAACAATCAATATTGTTGTTTATCTGAAATTTCAATTCAAATAGTGCTGTGTTTTTGTTTTTTATTTACAAAATCTGGTAATTCTGTTGCCAAGTTCATATCCTCACATGAGTAAGATAAGATCTGAAAAAATTGATAACAACAGGAAGATAATGTATATATAATTACATGAAAGCAAGAGAACCATACAAGTTTCCCTAAAACAAAGAAAAATCTTGCATTGATTAAATGCAAAAATCATGCAAAATATGGTCAGATTTTGGACTCTTAGAGCAAGAAGGGAATTATTCTAAGTGAAGGTTATTTTAGCATTGGAAATGGTGTAAATAAAGTGAATAGTATCATTTGTTTAGGAAAAGTGAATATGTTGACCTGATGGGAGTAAAAGTGAGAGAATGGGAGTAATAAAGAAGATATATTGTGTGAGTTCACCTCATAATGGTTCTTAAAATTGGCTGGACACAGTGCCATGTGACTGTAATCCAAGCACTTTGAGAGGCTGCGGCAGGAGGCTCTCTTGAGCCCAACAGTTTGAGACCAGCCTTGGCAATAAAGCCAGGTCCCACCAATATAATAATAATAAAAAAAAATCTAATGTTTAAAAAAGTGATTAAAGAAACACAAAAGAGGCATTTTAGATCTCAAGGGAAGACATGATGAAAGCACTTTTAGAAAAATTGTTGAATTTCTTTTTGTGAATACATTATAAGTTTTATTTTGTAAAGATTTTCTTTCAATAAGACATCTACAAATATTGTACAAAATAGAACAAATACCTTTTTACTTGTGGAGTTAATATTAAAATGCTGGAATTAATATTGCCAAAGGAAAATTATTAAAAGAGATGATAAAAGCCAGAGTTACAGGCAAAAGTTGCTATTTCAACAGTCTTTGGGCTTTTAGTGAGTTTGCTAATTAAAGGTTTGTAAAAACAATACCTGGATACTTGGGCTTGCATGAGGCAGGAAGCTTGAACTGTGATCCATCCTAAGTAAAATTATCCAATTCTCAATCCTATAGGAAAAGATAGACTATAAAAAGATTACCTGTTCACAGAGAGAAGAGCAAGGAATTTTGTTTATGCCATTCTTAATTCTAAATGAAAAAAAAGTTCCTTCAAAACTTCATAACAATGGATACACAAAAAAAGAAAAGCAAGAAATTATATCACCAGAGAAAATCACCTTCACTAGAAGGAAGCCAGAGAGTAAAGAAAAAAGAATACAACCACAAAACAAATAAAATGGTAAAGGTAAGTTTCTAATATCAATAATATTAGTAGGTTGACTAAACTCACCAATCAAAAGATATAGAGTGGTTGAATGGATGAAAAAATGAGACCTCATGATCTTTCACCTACAAGAAACACACTTGACCTATAAGGATACACATTGGCTGAAAATAAAGGGCTAGAAAAATATTTTCCAGGCCAGTGGAAACTAAAAATAGCAGGAGTGGCTATATTTATTCACACAAAATATACTTTTATGAAAAAACTGTGAGAAGAGACAAATAATGTCATGAAATTATGATGAAGGTGTTAATCCAGCAAGAGGATACAATGACTATAACACTGGAGCATCAAGATGTTTAAAGCAAATATTATAAGTGCTAAAGACAGAGATATATCCCAATACAATAATAGCTGGAGACTTTAACTTCCGACTTTCAGCACTGGACAAATCTCTGAGACAAAAAATCACAGAGAAATATCAAACTTGTGTGTACTGTAGAATAAATGGATCTAATAGGTATTTACAATGTATTTTATCCAATGGCTGCAGAATACACATTATTATCTTTAGTACATGGATCATTCTTAAGGATAGACTATATGTTAAGTCACAAAAGAAGTCTTAAAACATTAAAAAAACTGAAATTATATCAAGCATCTTATCTGATCACAATTGAATGCAACTAGAGATAAATTACAACAGGAATGTTAGAAACTACGTAAACACATGAAAATGATACAATATACTCCTGAATGACCAGTGGTTCAATGAATATATTAAGAAAATTAAAATTTTTTGTAATATATGATAATGGTAACACAACATACCCATACATATAGAATACAGCAAAGCAGTTCTAAGAGCCAAATTTATAGCTATAAGTATCTACATCAAAAAAGAAGGAAAACTTCAAATAAGTTATCTAATCATCTTACAGAACTAGAAAAACAAGCACAAACTGAGCACAAACTTAGTAGAAGAAACTAAATAACAATTATCAGAGAATAAATAAATAGTACGAAAGACGAATAAAGCAAAAACTTAGTTTTTTGAAAAGACAAAATTGACAAATCTTTAGCCAGATTAATGAAGAAAAAAATGGAGAAGACACAAAATCAGAGATAAAAAAATGAGGTATTATAATTAATATCACAGAAATTCAAAGGCTCATTAGTTGCTGCTATAAGCAACTATATGCCAATAAAATGGAAAATCTTGAGAAAATAAATCATTAGACATATACGACCTATCAGTATTAAACTATGAAGAAATCCATGCCTGAACAGACCAATAACAAGTAATGAGTTCAAAGCTGTAATAAAAATTCTCCCAGTAAAGAAAAGCCCATGACCCTATGGCTTCCCTGCTGAATTCTACCAAGGTTTTCTTTAAAGAAGAGCTAATACCAATCCTGCTTAAGCTATTCTAAAAATATAAAGTGGTATACTTCTAAATTAATTATTCAAGGCCACTATTACCATCATACCAAAGTCAGACAAATACATCACTAAGAAAAAGAGAACTGCTAGACAATATCTATGATGAATATTAATGCAAAAATTTTCAACAAAATACTAACAAAGCAAATTCCACAATACGTTAATAAGATCATTCATCAGTCAAGTGAGATTTATCCAAAGGAGGCAAAGATGGTTCAGTAGACACAAATCAATCAATGTGGTACATTGTATAAATAGAATGAAAGACAAAAGCCATATAATCATTATAATTGATGCTGAAAAAGTCTGATAAAACTTAACATACCTTCTTGATAAAAACGCTTAAAAACCTGGGGCTAGAAGAAAAATACCGCAACATAAAAAAAGTCGTATATGACACACCCACAGCTAGTATCATGCTGAATGGAGAAAACCTGAAAGCCTTTCTCTAAGATCTGGAACATGACAAGAATATCCACTGTCATCACTGTTATTCCACACAGTACTGGAAGTTCTAGCTAGAGCAATCAGACAAGATAAAGATAAAAAGGGCACCGAATTGGAAAACAAGTCAAATTATCCTTGTTTGCAGATATTATAATCTTATATTTGTAAAAATCGAAAAACTCCACCAAAAAACGATTCGAACTTATAAATTCAGTAAAGTAGCAGGATACAAAATCCATATACAAAAATCACTACTGAAGACTGAAGCTGGAATAGAACTGAGAAATCCTGTCCCTCAAACGTGAATCTACCATTGAATAACTGGGAACATCAGTTCACTACTAGGGACCTGCAAAAGCATGAGGAGACTATCTTTTTATCACAAGTGACTGGGGACAGCTGGAAGCCTGGAGTGGAATAGGAAATCTTCCAGTCCCTTGGACCCCATACAGCACTCAAAATAACAGCAAGACCACCAATGAAATAAATGGAAGTCTGTGTTGGAAAAAGGATTTGAGGTTTGGACCTACTTAAATGTTCCCAACAGTTATTAAACCTCAGATTCCTAGATTATGAAGATCTGTAAATGCCTCCAGGATAAACATAGATTGAGTTTAGCTAGCACTGAAGTTTTCTGTTTCGACATTATTTTTGTTCATGGGTTGGCAGTAACAATGTGGTCTTACTTTTTTAGGAAAATAAGGTTTGGACCTACATAAATTATGAGTTAGAACTAGGACTCCTATATAAAGATATGACTCCTAAAGTACCACAGCTTCTATAAAAATAAAACATAAAATCTGAATACAGACAAAGGAAGATAGCATTTTCCCAAAAATTCTTAAAAAGAATTCATAAGTAAAGTCTGGCTCTCTTAAGACAGTTTTATTTGGATTTACATTCTCTGTCAGGGCAAGAAAATAAAGCCCCTCAAAAAAAAAAGTTAGCAAGAGTTATTCATGAGTAGAAGCAATTAGATTTAAAAAAATACAATATAAAATCTGGCCTTTCAATATTCTAATAGATAAACCCTATGAACTACAAGTTAATAACGTAAAGCACACAAGAAAAAAAGCAATTATGAGACATATTTGGGAGAAATAAAAATCTATCAGCATGGTTTAGATGTATAAGGATCTAAGATAATAGATTTATCATAGGTATATATGAATATAATAAAATGATTAGTACATATATATATACTCAAAACCTATGTAATAAAATCCTATACTATAAAATATTGAGCAACTTTGGAAAGAACAAATTAGAACTTCTAAATATAAAAATTACATTAAAAGTAAAACTCAATACAGAGACAATAGAATAGAATAGATGTAGCTGAAGAAGAGTAAACTGTTTAATAGATCTGATGAAATTTATTTAGAAGTCAAAAAGTAAACAAAAAATATTAGAAACAACACCTGAAGGTACATGAAAAAGATTCCAGACTCATCTAAATAGCACTTCAGAAGGATAAAGTAGAAGAAAGAGTAAGAAATAAGTTAACATAAAAAGAGAACTTTCTGGAATTAAAAAAATATATAAAATTTAGAATTATGAGCCAAATTAAGAAAACATGCACACACACCCCTAGACTTGTTGCAATTAAACTAACACTGAATAGAAAGGAAAACTTTTAAAATAAATAGGACAGAAAGGAGAGTCAGATTAGTTAAGCATCAATAATAGCCTGACACCAGACTTGCCAATGGCAAAAAGAGATGCCTGAAAAAATATAGATTGTTACTTTTCAAAATGTTAAGAAAAAATACCTTTCACAAGAGTAACTTCATTAGAAATGCTGACTTTTTAGCACCAAAGCAAAGTGATAGCATTTCAGGCAAATGCATTTTCTATACATAGGTCTTCACCAAAGAAATTTCTAAACCTACTGGGAGAGGAAGAAATATCTCAGAATAAATGAATTATACACAGGAAGAAATGATAACAAAGAAATTGAGAAATATTCTACAATGAAATGAACATTGAATCCATAATACATTAATATAATTGTCAAAATGTGAAAGTAAAGAAATGGACAAAAATATTGAACTGACAATAAATATTAATTAAAATATTAGGTGACATTAAAATCATTCAAAGTTTTTGCATTGTTTTGTAGGTAGGAGTATTTTCATTAGCTTTTTACTTTGTCAGCCCACATGTAAACATATTAGGGATAAGAAAGAGATGATACAGCAAATTATATAAATTCTGTACTACACAGAGCAAAAAGGAAGAAATAATTTAAAACATGTCAAGAGGAAATAGAGATACAAATAAGCAGCTTAAATGGAAAGCAACAAATAACATTTTAGAAATATATCTTTATCAGTAATTGTGTTAAATGTAAAAGGAGCAAATTAGCTATTTTAAATTCAGATTTAAAAATTAGTATTTTATTCAAAATATTTTAAAAATTAATGCTTTATGACAGCTTTATAATAAATCAGAATAACTGATAATAAGGAATATTTTACTTTATATGAGGATATACAACTTTTTAAAAAGTATAAATGACAGAAAAAAGTAAAAAGACTTTTTACAAAGCTTTGAAAATTTGAAAAGAAATACAAATAACAAACTGCATAAAATGGACAAAAGGTTTGCAAACATTGCCCCTCGGATTTACAGAATACACATGCATTGTAAGCTCACATGGAATATTTTATAAAGCTAACCTTAAAAACATCTTGCTATTTAAAAAAATCTGTAATGTAAAGCTCATATTCTCTAGACATAATACGAATTAACAGTTCATGACAAAAAAAGAAAATCTGAGAACCTCAAAATTCTTAAAATTAAAAACCAACACATTTATGGAAACTACTTCTGGGCAAGACAGAGTAAGAAGGAGAAGACATACAACTTAAAAAGTTGACAAAGTGCATGTATAAAATGACTTTCAAAATCGGATAATGTACAGCACAGGACTGTAATTCCTCAGAGAATGAAAACAAATGAATTTCAGAAGAGCAGTAGTTTTGCTACCTACAGACCATTTCCAAGGCCCTAGCATAGTGAAAGTAGGCACAGTTATAGCCATGTGGTCCTACTGTATTATATAGACAGAGATCAATGTTCAGGATGTTTAATATGGTTAGAATTTGAGGACACAATAATGGAAAGGAGAATGCTACATGGAGAGCAAGCCCTGCAGATATTAGGAAATTTTTAATTCTTTGATTGAGTCCTGATATCCACATGCTTAAGAGGATACCATACAAATTGAGAAAGAACAAGACATCACCCGTAAGTAGTAGGGAAAACTGTTTTAGGAATTCACAGTAATATAGGAATAATTTGTGTTTTCATGAGTCAGAAGGAGAGATATTGTGATAATGGGGCATGGGAGAAAATCCTAAGAAGATTATCACCTTGCTAGTGGTTTAAATTTTCTCTAGACAGTCATTAAACTACCCTTTACTCACTATAATAAAATTTAACAGAAAGTCTCAAAATAAGTCAAATTCCTTGTAATTTAATCATATGCCAGTACAGAAAACAGCACTAAAATATAAAACTCATTATGGCCTGCATCCAGTCAAGAATTATCAAGCAGGCAAAAATAGGAAAGCATAATCCCCCATCAGGAGAAAACACTGAACTAGCAGACATGGCTGTTAAAGCAGTTATAAATTAGAGATGACTGAAACAAGTAGAACCAGAAGATGATAAAATATGAGAGCATGTGATTGTGATTCAAGGTAGTTAGGATATAAGAGAAGGTTGTAAGAGATGCAATGCCATCAAAGTATCGTCAAAATTTCAATAAAAATGAGAAAGGGGAATATTCTGAAAAGTGGTTGAGGACTTAGCTGGTGTTGCTGATGGTAGTGTGTGAACTTTAGGAGGCTTAGTAAAAAGGATTCATGGGATCTGCAGTGGGTATAAGACTAGGCAGAAAATTGGCACGCAGAGGCTAAAAAGGATACAAGTTACATTAGTGATGGAATACAAAGGAGGCCTGGTTTTTTTGTTGTTAATGAGGTCAAGATATATAAGGCATGATATAATTAGTCCTGGAGGTCTACTCATAAAATATTATTAATAATTTTTTATTATAGCCTCCCTCTCACAGTTGGTCTCCTAACCAATTTGCCTTTGCCCTAGTAACAAGGTTATATTCTAGCTCTAGTGGTGGGGATGAAGAATAGAGATGGGGATGACGTGTGGGTTTTATCATTTGGAGCAAGTGAGCTCCTTCAGCTTCCTTTTCGCTGGATATTGTTGAATCACGGAGAAGCGCAGTGTTGGGGGAATAATGTCGAAATGTATGAACTTCTTTTAATTCCTCCTTCATGTATTAGTAACTCAAATTTATCTCAGGTAATAGTGACTTAGAATATTTCTATTTTAATATTATAATTGGGGCTTTAGTTTTGAAGATGTCTAAGTTTCTTTCCATCTTTTCCGTTTTGTGAGATATGCCCACTTATTCCAGTATTTGGACAAAGTGTTTCTACCTAATAACATAATATTGAGGGCAATCTTCACTGGAACAAAGGAATACTAAATTAGAATCTTGATCACACTAATCTTACTTGCTCATGAAGTGGGATTTCAGAAAGTCTTATGCTTATGATAGGTATAGATGCAAACCTTTATCCTCCTCAAAATATCTTATTTAATTTTTTCTTTACTCATTAATTTTATAATATTAGTTGAACACTATGTACCTAACATTTGACTAATGTTGTCAGTTACAAAATTACAATAGTGATGAAGAATCATGATAATACATGACAAATTGCTTAAGAGTACAGAGGATGACATTGCAGACAGAGTGATAATTGAGCTTGAAAATTGAATTAGGTTTCTAAGATAGACGTGGACAAAAGTATTTAACACAGTAGAAAATAGCTGTTAAAAGAAATTTAGACATGAATGAGAATAGCACATACAGAAAGGTGGAAGACTATAGGCAAAATCTATTATAACAAAGTATTTGTTGTTGTATGGAATGGGCAGAAAGTTATGTTAGGAATGTAGAAAAGAGTGAGAATATATAATACGAGGATTGAATATAATTTCAGAAATTTAGACTTTATTCTTACCAGTAGGAACTAACAAAATACTTTTATAAAGGAAAATGATGTGATCATAATTCAGTTTTAATTTAGTTCCATTAAATTATGAGCTATACATAATTACACTGGAGTTATGTTGATGAGTAAAGCAGTAGTATGTTAGCAGAAATAATGATATAAATGGACAGTGACTGATTCAGAGAGAAAAAGGAAATTAACATTTAGTATTTATGTTCAGCTCTACTACTTACCAGGTGTGTGACCTTGGTCAAGTTGCTTATCCTTTCTCTGTCTCACCTTCTCTATTTTTAAAATATAATAATTGCATTTATATTATATATTTTTATGAAGATAAAAATTATTAACAGGTAAAAAGCTCAGAATAATGCTAGGCATACAATGAACAGCAGAAGAAACAGCCTTAGTTATTGTTGAGAATATTTCGGCTGATAACCGGAAAACATAAGCCATTCTTAGAGCAAGACATAGACAAGGCCATTCTACTACACTGAAAGAAACATGACAATGACAAGGTTCTCCATAACTATAAAAATAACAAGTCCTTTTGAGACAAAAATAGACAATTTCTCCTTTTTATTTTTTGTTTGTTTGTTTTTACTAGTACTGTAACTCGAGTCCCTCTTTAGTTCTTCCACCAACTAAATGGTTGGTAAGAATATCATTTATCCATATTGACCCCACTTCTTAAGAGATCCAATCCAGGTCTCTAATTTCTTAATTTCTTCTTTAACATCCAAGACAATCTCAAATCCTATAGCAGTTGCTCAAACTTCCTTTTTCTGCAAAATCTACATTTCCTTATATTCTTTCTGCAGTAAGCTAAAGAAAATGGAATTTGTTTGACTACAAGCGTTTTTCTAAAGATTTTGCCTTAAGAACATCAGTATTATCATAATTAATATTAGTATTATCAGCATTATCCAACGAAGTGTGTACTTAACCTAACATAATGCTTTGCATCAAAAAGCACTCAAATATATTTGATGAATAAGTGAATAAAGAAATTGGCAATTAGGAAGCATTTGTCTTCATGTAGCTTATTGGTTCTTGACAGTAAATCTCATTGGATCTTTAGGGTATCCACATTAAGAATTCATTCTACATAACTAACAGTTAAATAATCTGAAAAGAATGAATTCAGGGACTCATTCAAAGTAAAAATAAATTAAATAATTAATACTAAGTCATACAAATTAATTAATCCTAATGGTTTTCTGGCATTGATAAAGTTACTTTCCATTTCTGTTTCTCTGTTTTATTATCTGTAAAATATGCACATGAATATTCATGTCATAGTGTAGTGGAGGAAATTAAAAGCAATACTAGACAATAAATACACGGTAACTGACAGCGTCCCTGCTGATTAGTAGCCTCTCAGTACATGTTAGCAGTCTTCCATTTCTTGCCTCAAAAGTGACCAAACTGTGGTTATGGAGTCAAGCTTCGGCTCATTAAGCCACATTAACATCATACATTAAATATGTAAATTGGTAACTGTCTTTAGTGCAAAAGAATCTAGAGAATTTCCACAGGCATTTAGAGTATTATTTAAAAGTCAGTTCAGTATTTAAATACCAATTCACTGTATTTAAATTAAGTTTGCTTGGGTATTCTTAAGCTTCTGAATTTTGTCTCTCCTTTAAAATTAGATGTTAATTGATAATACATATGAACATAATTTTAGAAAATATGCCTTTTTATATAGAAATAGTCAAAGAAATTTAGCATATATTGGTAACCTAAGCAAATATTTTTTAAAACATCTACCGTCAAAATGTCTGATTAATAGATTTTGTGAAACTGAGTTTGCATATTTTGTTTTTTTATGAGTAATATAGCATTTTCAGTTTGACTAAGGTATATATTTCACATTTTTCAATTAAAAACAACATTTTGAAAGCTTTTTATTTGAGAAAACAGAACATAATAAAGTATTTTTATTCTTTAGCTTGAAGGCAGTTTATTCCGTTTGCTTAAATTGTTCAATCACTCTTTAGAACGATCCAGCATTCAGTCTGTTTCTTCTGCCTAAAACAAGCAGTCAATTTTAATTAACTTGGTGCACAGAAGTCTTTGGCATTTGTGGAAACTGGGCACACAGCCAATCCTCAAAACACCACTGATCAATTTGCCTAGAAAGAAGTGAAAAATGGAAGATATTGTCTTGGAAGAGCTTCTGAATGTTATTCTACAATCGAACAGCTAAAAATTAAGAATTAAAATTTGAAAATTTTAACTCGGGTAAAATTTAATACCTTGTTTAAAAATTATAGGTTTAATAATTACTTGGAAATTGGGGGATGTGAATAAACAATGAATGGTTAAAAGCCTAATTTTACTTTTACTTATTTTGAATCTCTCTATAAACAGTATCCTCTGTATTTTAGTGCAATAATTTTGGAGCAAAGTCAATGAGATTTGGCAATCTTCTTGGACTTACTCTGTGAGGAATTGTTAAGATGGTAGAGTTATAATTGTGTTTCAAAAACAGTTTACGATTATGTTGTCTAAATGAATACAGATCTCCTGATACCTAAAATATTCAGCTTTGTTTTGTAAAGCAGGAAGTATATGTTTAAAAGCCACTTGTTATTTTCTGAATTTTTTAAAAGGTATGCTAGTGGGTATGAAATGGTGTCTCATTGCAGATTTGATATACCGTTGCCTAATGATTAGTGATACTGAGCATCTTTTCATGTGTTTTTGGCCATTTGCATGTTTCTTTTGAAGAAATGGCTATTTTAGTCATTTATGTATGTATGTGTGTATGTTAAGATACAGGATCTCCCTCTGTCGCCCAAGCTGGAGTACAGCTGTGGTATCTTAGCTCATTGTAATCTCAGCTTCCTGGGTTTCAGTGATCCTCCCTCCTCAGCCTCTCAAGTAGCTAGGAATATGGGAGCACGCCACTATACCTGAATAATTTTTTTTTTATTTTAGTGGAGATGGGAGTCTTGCTGTCTTTCCAGGCTAGCCTCAAACCCTTGGCCTCCCATGCCAGCCTCCTAAAATGTTGGAATTACAAGAATGAGCCATCATGCCTAGCCTTTGCCCGTTTTTGAATCAGGTTGGTGGTTTTCATTGTTGAGTTTTAGTCGCTCTACATATCTTCTAAACATTAAGTTCTTATGAGTTATAGGATTTGGAGATATTTTCTCTCATTGTGTAGGTTGCCTTCTTATGTGTATATAGTGCCTTTTGATACTTATTAAAAAAGATTAAGTTCAATTTGTCACCTTTTTCTTTTGCTCTGTGCCTTTTGGTTTCATATCCAAAGTATCATTGCCAAATCCAATATACTGAAGCTTTTGTTCAGTTTTCTTAAAAAAGGTTTAAGTTTTTATTTGTTGTATTTAGGTATTTGATTCATCTTCAGTTTATTTTTGTATATAGTGTTAGGTAAGGGCTCAACTTCATTCTTTAGTTTGTGGACATCCTGTTTTCTCACCACATTTATTGAACAGACTGCCCTTTCGGCATTAAATGTTGTTGGGATCTTTATCAAAATCATTTGACAATATGCAAGAGAGTTTTTTTTTTTTGTACTTTCTATTTTATTAAATTGTTTTATATGTTTGTTTTTATTCCAGTGCTACCCTGTTTGGATAACAGAATTTTGTAGCACAATTTGTAATCAGGAAGTATTACTTCTTCAACTCTGTTTTTTGTTTTTGTTTTTGTTTTTGAGACAAAGTTTCACTTTTGTTGCCCACGCTGGAGTGCAATGGCACTATCTCAGTTCACTGCAACCTCCACCTCTCAGGTTTAAGCAATTCTCCTGCCTCAGCCTCCCAAGTAGCTGGGATTACAGGCACGCACCACCATGCCAGGCTATACTCTGTTGTTTTTGAAGATTGCTTTTGCTATTGAGGATTCCTTGAAAATCCGTATAAATTATAGAAATGGTTATTCTATTTCTGAAAAAAATGTAATTAAGATTTTGAAAGGAATTGCACTGAATTTGTAGATTGTTTGGGTACTATCGACATCCTGACAATATTAAGTTTTTCTTAAGAGTGTATACAACTTTATTAATATATTTTTAAATTTCTTTCAATAATGTTTGTTTCCACTACACAAGTCTTTGTATTCATACCAGTTCATCCTTGCTTAAGTTAATTCATAAGTGTTTTATTCTTTTTAATGCTATTGTAAGTGAAATTGCTTTTGTAATTTTCTTCTAGATTATGCATTGTTACTTAATAGAATGCAACTGACTTTTGTGTGTTGAGTTGCTTTCGTGCTGCTTGGCTGGAATCATTTTAGTTCTAACAGATTTTTTCTTGAAGCTTTAGAATTTTCTAAACATGATATGATATCGTGTAAGTAGAGATAAATATACTTCTTCCTTCCCAATTTTGTTAACTTTTCTTTCTCTTTCTGCTTAATTTCTCTGGCTAGAATTGCCAGTGCTATGTTGAATAGAAGTGGCAAAGGGAGCATCTTTGCTTGGTTTTTGATCTTAGGAAAAATATTTTTAGCTTTTCACAATTGATATACTTTTCACTGTAGGTTTTTCATATATAAGATTTTATTATAAAGTATTTTATATCTGTTTATAGTTTGTTGAGTGTTTGTGAAAGGGAGTTAACTATTGTCAAATCCTATTTCTGCAGAAATTGAGATGATTTTTATTATTCTTTTTCTATTTTCTGTTAATGTGACTTGTTACATTGATCAATTTTTCTATGTTCAATCATCCTTCCATTCCAATAACAAATCCCATGTGTCTATCTTATATAATCCTTTTAATAAGCTGCTGAATTTGGTCTGCTAGGATTTTGTTGAAGATTTTTGCTTCAATATTCACAAAAAATATTGATTTGTCATATTTTCTAGTTGTATCTTTGTGTTGCTTTGATAAGATAATAGTGGCCTAATTGAAGGAATTAGTAAGCATTTCCTGCCCTTTCATTATTGGGAAAAGTTTGAGAAGGATTAGTGTTAATTTTTCTTTTAATGTTTGGTAGACTTCATCCATGAACACATCAGGTTCAGGGCTTTTCTTTCTTAGAACATTTTGATCACTGATTCAATCTCTTCACTTGTTATAGTTCTATTCAGGTTTTCCAATTATATGTAATTAAGTCATTTAAGGTTTTGTTTTCCTAAGACTTTTTTCATTTCATCTATGTTATCCAAACTGCAATTATCTAGGTGGGAAGACATATATCTGGTACTTTCTGCTCCACTGTCTTCCAAGAATCCCTTGTTGGATTCCTCAATTTTACTTAAAAAACTAAAAAGTAAATTAATTACATAGCATTGACTAGAAATTGAAAACTGTACATTTGTTTTTACAAGTCATTACCTAATATGTCTTGCTATTTCTGAGATTTCCCAAGTTAGAAAATTTGTGTTGTCATACGTTTTATTTGTCCTGAATCAAGTGCCAGTTTATATAATTGTCAGAATTGAATGGAATAAATTGAGTTAAATTTGGTCTGTTTGTTACTACAGCCTGAGTGCAGCATGTAGAAAGATAAACTGTTAATATATTATTGAAGAATTTGCATATGACAAAAAATGAAAGCTATTATAGTATAAAAAACATGCATGCAAACAAACATACACACATGTAGATTTGAGGTCCCATCATGATCACTTCTTAAATATTCAAAAGTAGATTACAGACCTAATCAAATTTTATGTATTGTTTATTGAGAAAAATGTCAGAATGGGGAAATTTTTCAGAAACGTGACAATAGAGAGGTTATTCTGCAGAGACTAAAGTAAACTTCAAGCTTTGGATATTATTGAATATTTATTTTTAGACAATATTAAAAAGAGATACAATACAGAAAACAAACAAGAAGGAGAGCTCTGATACAAAAAAGAAGAGGCTAGGGTTTATGAACTTTTCTCACATACAACTTTCAGCATTTAGTTCAAACACATCTGATAAATATCCAGACGTCTAAGGATTAGTTTCAGAAACAGTTGCCTAATCTGTTCCCTAGAATTTAAATTTAACTTTTAAAATAAATAATTTTAAAAATTTAACAGATGTTCAGATTATTCAAATTATGTGACTTTCCTGTGTTTATTTCTGTTTAAAAAAGAATATTAATTTTACATATAAAATCAATTGTAAATGTTTACAGAATAGAATGTGATGTTTTGATATATGTACACAACGTGAAATGATGAAATCAAGTTAACATATCTATCACTTCACCTAGTCATCATTTTTGTGGTAAAATTTTTGAAATTTACTCTGAAAAATTTTGAAATACACAACAAATTTTCATTACATATTGTCACCTGCTGTGCAATAGAACTCAAAAACTTATTCCTGCTGTCTAGTTGAAAATTTCTACCCTTTGACCAATATTTCCCCATCTCCCCAATTTGTCTCAGCTTCTGGTAACCACCATTCTACTCTCTCCTTCTGTCAGATTGACATTTTTAAATTTCACATGTAAGTCAGATTATGTGATACTTCTGTGGTTGGCTTATTTTACTAGGTATAATGTCTTCCAACTTTACCTGTTGTTTCAAATAACAGATTTTTTAATAGGTTGAATAGCATTCTATTGTATATACATACTACCTTTTCATCATCATTCATTTGTTGATGGGCACTTTGATTCCATGCCTTGCTATTATGAATAATGCTGTAATCATAAAGTAGTTTACATGGAAATGCAGATACTCTATGACATGTTTTATTTCATTTGGATTTCATTTTATTTGCATATAAATAAAGTGGGATTGATTATATAGTGTTTCCATTTCAGGGTTTTTGGTGGATTCTTCATACCGTATTCCATAATGGCTATATTGATTTACAGTCCCAGCAACAGTATACAAGAGTTTCCTTTTCTTTACATTTTTTCAACAAGTGTCTTGCATCTTTCTGATCATAGTGATTCTAACATTTGTAAGCGGATATCTCATTTTGATTTTAATTAGCACTTCCCTAATGATTAGTTAGGGTGAACTTTTCTTTTAATAAACCTATTTCCATTTGTTTGTCTTATTTTGAGAAATATCTGTTTTGGTCCTTTGACTATTTTATAACTGTCTTAATTGTTTTGTATTTTTTATTTTTTCTGTCTATATATACATATATATATATTTTTATTGTACTTTAGGTTCTAGGGTACATGTACAGATCATGCAGGATTGTTGCATAGGTACATACATGGCAAAGTAGTTTGCTCCCTCCATCCCCTGTCACCTATATCTGGTGTTTCTCCCCACGTTATCCCTCCCCAACCTCCTTACCCCTTGTGTCCCTCCCCTAGTCCTCCCCAACAGACCCCAGTGTGTGATGCTCCCCTCCCTATGTCAATGTGTTCTCATTGTTCAACACTCACCTATGAGTGAGAACATGCGGGGTTTGATTTTCTGTTCTTGTGTCAGTTTGCTGAGAATGATGGTTTCCAGATTCATCCATGTCCCTACAAAGGATACAAATTCATTGTTTTTAAAGGTTGCATAGTATTCTATGGTGTAGATGTGCCACATTTTCCTTGTCCAGTCTATCATCGATGGGCATTTGGGTTTGTTCCAGGTCTTTGGTATGGTAAACAGTGCTGCAATGAACATTCGTGGGCATGTGTCTTTATAATAGAACAATTTATAATCCTTTGGGTATATACCCAGTAATGGGATTGCTGAGTCAAATGGAATTTCTATTTCTCGGTCCTTCAGGAATTGCCACACTGTCTTCCATAATGGTTGAACTAATTTACACTCCCACCAACTGTGTAACAGTGTTCCTATTTCTCCACATCCTCTCCAGTATCTGTTGTGTCCAGATATTTTAGTGATCACCATTCTAACTGGCATGAGATGGTATCTCAATGTGGTTTTGATTTGCATTTTTCTAATGACCAGTGATGATGAGCATTTTTTCATATGTTTGTTGGCCTCATAAATGTCTTCTTTTGAAAAGTGTCTGTTTGTGTCCTTCGCTCACTTTTGAATGGGTTTGTTTGGTTTTTTTCTTGTAAATCTGTTTTGGTTCTTTGTAGATTCTGTATATTAGCCTTTTGTCAGATGGGTAGATTGCAAAAATTTTTCTCATTCTGTTGGCTGCTGTTTCACTCTAATGATTGTTTCTTTTGCTCTACAGAAGCTCTGGAGTTTAATTAGATCCTGTTTGTCTATTTTGGCTTTTGTTGCCAATTATTAGGGGTTTTAGTCATGAAGTCCTTGCCTATGCCTATATCCTGAATGATTTTGCCTAGGTTTTCTTTTAGGGTTTTTATGGTGTTAGGTCTTATGTTTAAGTCTTTAATCTATCTGGAGTTAATTTTAGTGTAAGATGTCAGGAAGGGGTCCAGTTTCCGTTTTCTGCACATGGCTAGCCAGTTATCCCAACACCATTCTTTCCCCATTGCTTTTTTTTGTCAGGTTTGTCAAAGATCAGATGGTTGTAGATGTGTGGTGTTGCCTCTGAGGCCTCTGTTCTGTTCCATTGGTCTATATCTCTGTTTTGGTACCAGTACATGCTGTTTTGATTACTGTAGCCTTGTAGTATAGTTTGAAGTCAGGTAGCATGAGGCCTCCAGCTTTGTTCTTTTTGCTTAGGATTGTCTTTGCTGTGTGGGCTTTCTTTTGTTTCAATATGAACTTTAAGGTGTTTTTTTCCAGTTCTGTGAAGAGGGTCATAGGTAGCTTGATGGTGATAACGTTGAATGTATAAATAACTTCGGGCATTATGGCTATTTTCACAATATTGATTCTTCCTAACCATGAGCATGGAATGTTTTTCCTTCTGTTTGTGACCTCTCTTATTTCCTTGAGCAGTGGTTTGTAGTTCTCCTTGAAGAGATCCTTTATATCCTTTGTTAGTTGTATTCCTAGGTATTTCATTCTCTTTGTAGGAATTGTGAATGGTCTTTTGCTCTTGACTCTCTTTTAGTCTGTTATTGGTGTGTAGAAATGCTTGTGATTTCTGCACATTGATTTTTTATCCTGTGATTTTGCTGAAGTTACTTATCAGTTTAAGGAGCTTTTGGGCTGAGACAATGGGGTCTTCTAAATATACAATCATGTTGTCTGCAAATAGAGACAACTTGCCCTCCTCCTTTCCTAACTGAATAACCTTTATTTCTTTTTCTTGCCCGATTGCTCTGGCTAGAACTTCTAATACTATATTGAATAGGAGTGGTGAGAGAGGGCATCCTTGTCTAGTGCCAGATTTCAAAGGGAATGCTTCCAGTTTTTGCCCATTCAGTATGATACTGGCTGTGGGTTTGTTATAAATAGCTTTTATTATTTTGAGATATGTTCCACTGATAACCTAGTTTGTTGAGAGTTTTTAGCATAAAGCACTGTTGAATTTTGTCGAAGGCCTTCTCTGCATCTATTGAAATAATCATGTGGTTTTTGTCTTTGCTTCTGTTTATGTGGTGGATTACATTTATAGACTTGCGTATGTTGAACGAGCCTTGCATCTCTGGGATGAAGCCTATTTGACCATGATGGATAAGCTTTTTGATGTACTGTTGCAGTCGGTTTGCCAGTATTTTATTGAAGATTTTTTCATTGAGATTCAGACAGTCTGTCCCCTATAGGAGCTCAAGTGCTGTGCTGGGAGTTCCATTGTTCCATGCAGAGCTGCTGGAAACAGCAGAAGTCACTACAGCAGAACTCACAACTGCCTCTTTTCTCAGGGGATCTGTCCTAGGAAGGTTGGCTTTATTTATCAGTTCTTGACATGCTGCTGCCTTTTTTCAGAGATGCCCTGCCCTACACAGTGTAATCTAGTCACAGTCTGCCAACAGAGGCATTGCTGAGCTGCCCCAGGCTCTGCCCAGCTGCTGTGTAGTGGCAGACTGCCTCAGTAGTGGCATATGGCCTTCCCCACACTGAGCTGGACTGCCCCAGGTGCAGCTGTCCTTGCTGTGAAACTCTCAATCCAGAGCTTTTCAGATTGCTTATTTTGTGGAGTTGGTACCCACCGAGCCAGATCACCTGGCTCTCTGTCTCAGGCCCCTCTCTTTCAGTTGAATGTGCAGCTTTGTCTCCCAGGCATTCCAGGTGCCAGTTGTAATGGCCCCCCAGATTTGTATGAGTTTCTGTGCGCCAACCCACAGCACCAGCCATGCTGAAAACTCATGGTGCTTTTTGGCCTGGGAAACTGTTAGTCTGTGAGCAGTGAAAATTTGTTTGGAAATGCGGTAAGCACTCACCCTCTGTGTTGTTCTTGCTGCGAAGTGCACTCTAGAGCTGTTCCTATTCAGCCATCTTGGATCTTCCTCCCCATCACATGGATTTAATAGTGAACAATGAATAAAAGTAATTATTTTCTTAATAGCATGATATTTCTTACTTCACCTTACTCTGTGACACATATCTTGATGACGTATGGTTTATTTGACTGACCATCAATTTTAACCTGACTTAGAATTTCTCATTGCATTACCTATGGAAAATTAAATTCCCTAATTTTAGGAATTTTTTGTTTTCTACATTTAGAAATGGGCAAGGAGATTATTTGCTCTGTGCTTGCAATTTAAAAGAGTCCAGATATCAGAAAACAAAATATATATCTACCACTGCACCTTGGAATGTGGCACTCAACACTGGCAAAGCATGACCTGTCACCTAAACACCAACGCATGGGGTAACTAACAAAGTCATCTTTACATTTCTATTCCTGTGTTTTTTGAAACAAAAGACTAAGGCACTCACATATAGAAATTTTATGTCTGACGTTATAGACTGATGCTGGTTACAAGGATAGAAAATTTTGAAGGATAGGGTGCTTAGTTAAAAAACAAACAAATGGGCTGGGTGTGGTGGCTCATACCTGTAATCCCAGCACTTTGGGAGGCCAAGGCTAGCGGATCTCAAAGTCAGGAGATTGAGATCATCCTGGTCAGCATGGTGACACCCTGTCTCTACTAAAAATACAAAAATCAGCTGAGCGTGCTGTCACGCCTGTAGTCCCAGCTACTCAGGAGGCTGAAGCAGGAGAATCGCATGAACCTGGGAGGCAGAGGTTGCAGTGAGCCTAGATTGCACCACTGCACTCCAGCCTGACTGCTTCTCAAAAAAAAAAAAAAAAGAAAAGAAAAGAAAAAAAAAGAAAAAAAGCCATACATAATTAACTTGTCAAATGCTGCCTCTCAGATAAACACAAAAGATTCTTGCACAATGCAGTGTTTACGTATTATTTTCTAAGAAAGCAAAGTATAAAGTTTCTTACTTTTCTTAGTATTCCATTCCCAGGTTTTAAGAAACTGCCTGAATTTGCAATATTGAAAAGACATGTATAGCAACTGATTAACAATGTTTAATACTAAATAATTGCTGCTACATTTCAAATTTGAGTAAAGTCACATGTACTAACAAGTGTAAAGTTTGGTATTTATTCATTTTATTAGCAAATAGGAAAACATTGAAAATTATGATTTTTTATTTTAAAAAATACAATATAAACCCCATTACTATTTGTGTGTGTGCCATGCATCTGTGTGTGGGGAGATGTGGGTGATGAGGACACTTAAAATCTGCTATTTTATCAAATTTCAAGTAGACAATGCAGTATTATTAACTGTAGTTACTATCCTGTACATTTGATCCCCAGAACTTATTCATCTGATAACTGACCAATATCTCCGTATTTTTCCCAACTCCCAGCCAGTAGGAATCACTTTTTTACTTTCTGCTTCTAGGAGTTAAACTTTTTCAGATTCCACATGTAAGTGAGATCATGCAGCATCTGTCTTCCTTGTTCTGGTTTACTGCACAAAGCTTAATGTCCTTCAGGTTCACCCATGTAGTCACAAGGACAGGATTTTTTTTTGTGCTACTGAATGATATTCAATTGCATCTATAATCTCTCTAGCTGTGTATCTATCTCTCTATTAAAAATCTATTCATCTATTGATGGACACTTAAGTTGTTTCCAGACCTTGGCTAGTGTGATTACTGCTGCAGTGTACATGTGAGCACAGATATCTCTTTGACACTGATTAAGTGAGGTTGCTGGATCATATGGTAGTTTTATTTTGAGATTTTTGAGTGACTTTCGTACTGTTTTCTATAATGGCTGCACCAACTTACATTTCTACCAACAGTGTGCAAAAGTTTCTTTCCTCTACGCCATTGCTAACACTTGGTTTCTCTCTTCTTTTTGATAATACTCATCCTAACAGGTGTGAGGTGATATCTCATTGTGGTTTTAATTTGCATTTCCCTTATCAATAGGGTTGATGAGCACTTTTTCATACAACATCTGAGTGTTTTATGTCTTTTTTCAAAAAATATATTTTGAGGCCTTTTGCACATTTTAAAAACAAATTATTTGGTTATTTGCTACTAGTTTATGTGAGTTCTTTATATATTTTGAATATTAACTCTTTATTAAATATGCAATTTACAAATATTTTCTCCCATTCTCTAGATTGTCTTTTCATTTTGTTGATCATTTCTCTTGCTTGCAGAAGCTTTTTATTTTGTAGTCCTACTTGTTTAGCTATGCTTTTTTGCATTTGAATTTGATGTTATGTTAAAAAATAATTGCCAAGACCAATGTCAAGAAGCATTTTACCTGGGTTTTCTTCTAGGAATTCCATTATTTCAGATGTTACATTTAAGTCTTTGATTTATTTTGAATTAATTTTTGTGTATGGTATGACATGGGTCTAAATTCATTATTTTGCATGTGAATATCCAGTTTTCCAAATACTATTTATTGAGAAGACATGAAGATTTTCATATAATTATTTAGTATTTTATTAATTTTTCACACATTTATATAAAAATTATATTTATTATTAACTAAACAAACATAGATGTGCAATTCAAATATTTTTAATTATAATGTACTCTTTTTTAACTTTATTGAATATCAAATATTTTAATACTATTTAAAATACTAGAATATTTTGAATTTTTTGCTTTATGTCATTTGCATTAATTTACTTTTAACTAAAGTATTTAAATTTTGTTCCCTTTTAATGTAATCCCAGTTTTTAAAGATGTGGACCATTTAATAATATAACCATCAACTGCATTCTCAAAATTAAAAGCTGAAGCATACTGTCATTCTCTCCACTAAACATAATTATGTTGTTTTGGTAGAACTTTATTTTACTCATTGTATTTATATTATTTTTGCATTGTAATAATATTAAGAGTTTGTGCAGTTTCTGGAATCACACATAAATACTTATTTAGTTGGAATCAACAAGTTTTGTCCACTTCAAATAATTTGTTCTAAACACCAATGAAGCATCATAATGTTTTGAATACTTTATGCCTGTAAACTTTGGTTGCACAGATACCTATGTAATAATAATTGCTAGTTAAACAGAAAATATACTATTGATGATGTGATTAAATTTTTCTCATTTAAAAAATATAGAGAATATTTAAATGGAAAAGTCAAGACATATCACTGATTCAAAATTGAGTGAAGGTATATTTAGTAGATCAAAATTGAGTCAAACTGTATTTAGTAGGTATCAGTAAAAGTAATATAAATAAATTGCACAAGTGGCAAAACCACTGTACCATACCACTCCTGTGGACATTTTAATTATGACACGCCAAAGTACATGGTTACCATGTACTTTGTATATGGGGAGTAGACTCACTAAAACCAAGAGAAGGCCATTCTAATTATGTACAGTATTCAAAACTGTGTCATGTTTTCTAATAATTTCGAGTTCTAATAGAAAAAAATGTCCATTATAATGAATGACAGTAAGTTTTCTTAGGTTCATTAAGATTCTAAAAATTATTCAATATTAATATAATATGTAGTGATATGGAATGATAAGAATGGAATTTACATTCGTATGTAGAGGCTCCAACACTATCCAATTTCTCGTATCCTGAAGGAAATATCTAAGTCTTTTTTTGAATTTGTTGTAGTATTTAATTACTCTTGGCTCAAAGGCCATTATGGAATAATTTGCATATTTAATCAATTTAATAGTATAATATGTGTGCATAAATGAATAATAAAGATTTCATCATTATGTGCCCCACAAAATCATAAGAAGTTACTAAAATTGATGAGATAAGAATATTGAGGAAAGCCATGATAGATGACAGATAGGACTACATTATTAATATTATATATATATTATGTTAATAAATGTTTTATGATAAACATTGTATATATCTAGAATTTATATACATAGAAATTATTGAATATACATACTAATCTAAACATGTCTATCTGTTGCTTATTCTTTCACATAATTTCAATAGTGGCATAGAAATTTAAAATATGAATTTTAAATTATGATATATTTTCCCACATTGCACTTTGGCACTCAGTTTTATATTTGTGGGTCATTTTCCATATTGTTTTTAATATTCATTGAAACAGTTTGTTTATAGATACTACGCATCAGTTTTTCTTTCACTATAGAATTAAATGATTGTAGAGTTTACAATTTATTTTTTATTTGAATTAGGATTTTTTGAATAGATTATTTTCAGACTTAGAAAATATTATGTACGACATTATCTTAGAAAATGCTTTGCTTGGGTTCCCTATTTCTTGTGAATACTTTTGACTATTATCGAGTGAAATGACAGTACAAATTTACCATTTATATGCCGTAAAAAATAATTCTTATGTGTTTTATAAACACATTTTTATATTTTTCTAAATCATTACAAAAATTTGTAACAAAAATAGGTTATATGTATATATATACCCACACACACACACACACTCATACACACACATGTGTACATGCAATATAGAGAAGATAACCAGTGTAATGTACATCCTTATTCAAAAATAAATTTGAAAATAATGAATATTTTCCTTTCAACTTTATGCATTAAATCAATGATAATCCCTAAGGAACTTTTCAATTATTGTTCTTCAGATTGAGTTTTGTACTATGAGAGAGGTACCTACACACATTTTTGTAGTTTACCAAGGGGAAAAACTGCTCATTTTGTGCTTTCTGAAAATGCAAACTAAATTATGTTACAGGAGATATAAAATTGTGTCATCTACATGTAAATTGGTTTTGGAACCTGAGGAAGGGATGTATTTCGTGTATATTATGTTAAAATCCTATCATAGTATCTAATGGATTAGATTTTATGAAGAATAATATAAACAACGTTTTTTACCAAAACTAAATTGAACAGATACACAGTTAATTACTAAGACTCATTAATGCCTTCACAATACAGTTATAAAAACAGTAAAAGTATAATGTTTTCTGAACATTAAAGTATACATTCTTGCCTAATGAAGCTTTTAACCCTCTAGCTACTAAATAAATTATGATTTAAAAATTCAATTATACCTTAAAACCCTTTCAAACTTGAAACAGCTAATGAAACAAGATTGTTTTCACTGCTCTTTTGCCTAATCAGAAAGGGCATTGCCACTGATAATTGCTTCGAAAGGTCTCAATTTTAGAAGTCTTTAAAATACTGAGTGTAATAACTTCTTCAGACATGAGAGCAACTCACTAATTTCCTAATGCTTGAAAATATATTTCAGCTGAAGGATATCCAATACATCCAATAAACTAACCAATATAGCCTCTCTTTGGATTATGAAGATAACCTATTCTACAAGTATTTGTGATCTGGCTGATATTCAGGGGTGTCTATAGTTTAAATATTAATCCCCTAAAGCCTCATGTTGAAATTAGATCCCAGTGTTGGAGGTAGCAGCCTAATGGGAGATGTTTGAGCCAAGGGATTAGACACCTCATGATTAGATTAATGCCCTACAAGGCCTGGGATGTGACTGAGTTCTTGCTCTGTTAGTTCCCACGAGATCTGGTTGTTAAAAAGAGCCTGGAAGCTCCCTTTTCTCTTACTTCCTCTCTCACCACGTCATCTGTGCCCATGATGGCTCCTCGTTGCCTTCCACAGGAGTGGAAGCAGCCTGAGACTCTCACCAGATACAGATGGCCAATCTTGTACTTTCTTAGACATCAGAATTGTGAGCCAAGTAAACCTTTCCTTTTTATAAATTACACAGCCTGTGTATTTCTTTAAAACAACATAAAACAGTCTAAGACAGAAAACTGGTACCAAGCAATGAGATATTGCTATAAAGAAACTTGAAAATGTGGAAGTGGCTTTAGAACTAATGGGCAGAGACTGGAAGAGTTTGAAAGATTTTTATTTTTTTGAGAGGGAGTCTTGCTCTGTTACTCAGCTGGAGTACACTGGTACAATCTTAACTCACTGCAAACTCCACCTCTTAGATTCAAGCGCTTCTCCCACCTCAGCCTCCCAAGTAGATGAGACTGCAGGTGTGTGCCACTACACTGGGCTAGTTTTTGTATCTTTAGTAGATACAGGATTTCCCATGTTGGCCAAGATGATCTTGAACTCCTAACCTCAAGTGATCCACCCGCCTCAGCTTCCCAAAGAGCTGGGATTACAGGTGTGAGCCACCATGCCTGGCTGTGACCCCAAAGATTGGATCTCTGAATCAACATGTAAAGCAGTAATCCCCAACATTTTTGGCACCAGGGATTGGTTTTACGGAAGACGGTTTTTTTCACAGGGGATTGAGGGGATGGTTTGCCAATGAAACTGTTCCACCTCAGATTATCAGGCATTAGTTTGATTCTTATAAGGAGCAGACTACCTAGATCCCTCACATGCACAGTTCACAATAGGATTTGTGCTTCTCTGAAAACCTAATGTCCTTTCTGATCTGACGGGGGCAGGCTCAGAAGGCAAAGATTGCTCTGCTCCTGCTTACCTCCTGCTTCGTGGCCTGGTTCCTAACAGGGTAGGGAATGGTACTGGTCCTCAGCCTGGGGACTGGGGACCCCTGGTGTAGAGGAAAATTGTCCTCTAACTTACAGCTGCAATCTTGTTATTTTGAGTGATAAACGAAGTTTTATTGTAATGTCACTGAAATTTGAAGGCTCATTTAATACTGTGGCTTTATAATTTAAAATAATACCTCTTCACATGTGAAATAAGCTGTTATATATAATATAATAAATATATATTAATATATAGTATATATTATATATAAGCTATTATATATTAAACATTATATTATATCTAAATATAATAGATTCCATTAGCTTTGTTTTAATTTTTAACTTATTCATATTTATTTTTTATGAAAGATAAATAAAATTTCTATGAATTCTTAACAATTAATCTTTATTTCCTTGGTTTCTTTTGCATCATGCCTTAAATTAGATAATGAAAAAGTAAACATTAGAAATAAACATCCTTCCTTCCACCCTCCCTCCCTCCCTGCCTTCCTTCCTTCTTCCCTTCTCTTTTCTTTCTTTCTTTTTCTTTCTTTCTTTCTTTCTTTTTCTTTCTTTTTCTTTCTTTCTTTCTTTTCTTTCCTTCCCTCCTTCCTTCCTTCCTTCTTTCTTTCTTTCCTTTCTTTCTGATATAGCAAGTATGTATATTACACATCAATGGGTTCGACAGTTGAATGTTTCCATTTTAATTTGGGAAGTATCTACTGATATTTTAGCTTCTATAGACCTTTAAATTCACAGTTTCATTTCTCTGCTGTGTTCTACCTACTGATTAGCCTAAGACAGTTGTTACTTACACTGCAAAGTTTTCTATTATTTACTTTTGATTCTTAACGTTTCCATATCTATTCTTAAAACATGCCTAATTTTTTCAATTATAATTACCAACATTTTCACCATAGTTATTTTTAATTTCTTATCCGATAACTCTAAAATACGAGTCTTATCTGAATCTGGTTGTAATTGTCACGGGATACTTGGGATGATGCTTTTCCAGTTGGAAATTTCTGTGGTCAGTGATGTCTTTGCCCTAGTTTTGCTCAGGCCTGCTAGGCTCATTCCACCAGCTCAGCCTAGCAGACTACACTTAGCTCACACTACCAGCTTAAATTCCACACCTGCCAAAGGTGAGCCAGGCACAAAGCATTGAGAGGTGTGGGGACAAGCATGGAGTCCAGTTACTGTGTACAGCTAGGCACGTTGGCTGTCTTGGGGTGGGCAGCTCCAGGTGCTGGCAAAGGCACCAGCTCCTTGCTGGGTGCTGCTGGACCAGGAGTACTGCAAGCAGCTTCTATAGCTGGCCCTGGGGAACTTGGTGGCACCCAGAAGCTTGGAGATGCTGGGAACTGCATAGCCCCAAGAGACTGTCACAGTCCTGTCTCAGGAAGCTTCTAGGTCTGCACTTTTCAAAGGGCGGCAGCTTTTCTGTCCTTTTCTCTTTCTTTTTCTTGTTACCCACACGTGGCCAGCAAGGGGCACATTTCAGTCCTGTTTTTGTTACCATCTTTTTTTATCCCTGCCATTTGGTGGCTCTGAGTTCTTGTCCTGAGCCCAGAAAGAATGAGGTAGATGGACAAGTGGAAGGTAAGCAAGGTCAAGTGAACCTTTATTGAGTGATAAAACATCTCAGAGGAGACCAGCAGAGAGGAAACCCTGGGGTGGGTAACGCCTCTCCAAAGCTGGTTGACCAGTTGTCTGCTAAAGTTTGGCTGAGTTTAGGGCTCCTATGGGCCTCAAAGGGGAGGAAGTGCACGCTGACTGGTCCACAGGTGACCATAGGCAGGGTGGAAAAAGCACCCCACGTTCCCACTCCAGTCTAGGGGACTGGAAGTCCGGCCCTTAGGCTTCAGGACCTCTCCAGCTGGAAGGTGGGACTTCACCAAGGATCCACCCCCTTCTGCTCAGGAGCCTGTCTGCCTCCTGCAACTGTTCATGGCACCCAGGATATCATGACAAGGGTGCCTGCAGGCCAGGGCAGAGCTGCCCTCAGCACCCCTTTGGGCTCTCTCCCATGCTTATCTGTGCCCAAAATCTGGAGGGGGCCTAAGTGCAGGGGGGCTAGTGTGTCAACACTGCCCTGAGTGTGCACACACATGGTTGGGCTGCAACAGTACCCTGGCTGCTCAGCCCCAACCTTGCTGCAAGATCAGAGTGGGCACTGGGAACATGAAGCCAGGCAGCAGGAGCAGACACCTCCAAGCCTGTGGGGGCAAGGGGGGTCTTCTGGGCCCCCAAGAGTGCAGAAATAGCCAGTCCACAGCCAGGACTTCAGCAGCTGCAGCCAGGAGGGTCGAGCTCCTGCCTGCTCCCAGATCACAAGAAAACAAGGATGCCTGAGTTCACAGCTGCAATGTGGGCTACTGCAGTTGCATGGAGGAGGGCAAGGCTCCTGCCTTCTCCCAGCTCCTACCAGCTCCATGGAGCATGCAGCCCAGCCATGCTTCCCCTGCTGCAGCTGGCATTTTGGCAGCAGTGGCTCCAGGTGGACTTCCATTGCCATCATAATGTTTCCTTTGTCTCTTAAGATGATGCTTTTTTTTTTTAGTGTTAATTATGACTAGTTTGGTGAAAGCCGGATATGATGTATTAGATAATAAAAATTGAGGTAAACAGGGCTTTAGTTTGAGATTTTATGCTAATCTGATTGAACTTTGGGCTGACTTGAATCTTTGCTTTAGCTGTAGGTACGAGAGGATTCAAAATTCCCCCTTAGACCTTATTTTGTCTCCACATTTGTCTTTAGGTTACACTTAGAATTTCTCATTACATGGAGTCTGTGCCTTGATGTTCTTTCTGCTATAATCCAATATTATTTAACTGGAACCCTATTGGTAAGTAAGTAAATTGTTGAGGAGGAAAAGCATTCTATAATCTTATGATTAAATCTCTATCAGGGTCCCTAGGCTGTGTCTGTAGACCTTCACAAGCGTTTGTTAGCTTTCTTTTCCTAAATCTTAGATGGGAGAAGAGGGCTCTGGGGGCTGGAATGGGATAAACAATCTTCACAACATGTGATGAAGGCCTTCTGGCTTGCTGTGGTGGATCATGCCTATAATCTTAGTACTTTGGGAGGCTGAGGCAGGCAGATCACCTGAAGTCAGGAGTTTGAGGCTAGTCTAGCCAACATGGTAAAACACGATATCTACTTATACAAAAAAGTAGCCGGGTGTGTTGGTGGGTGACTGTAATCCTACCCTGGAAACTGAGGCAGGATAATCACTTGAATTTGGAAGGGGGAGGTTGCAGTGAGCCGAGATGGTATCAGTGCACTCCAGCCTGGCAACAGAGTGAGACTCCATTTCAGAAAAAAAAAGAAAAAGAAAAAAGACCTGCTAAACTCTTCTCTTGGGGAATAGGCTTGTGTTTTGAAGAAGGATCCGATTATATTTTAAAATGCTTACTCTACCCTTTTCTCTACCAGCACCATGAGGCAATCTCTTTAAATTCATTACAAGAACTTATTGAAGTTTCTAGAATAAAACACAATAAAGTGTCTGGTCCTCCTTAAGATTGAAGCTCTAACTAGTATGGCAAATCATCAAAATTAACATTTAAGTCTTTTAACCAATTGACAGCTCCAGCAGCTTCTGATTAAAGTAAGCATAACTTGGCTATGACTTATGGATTTGACTGTGTTTCCAGATTTTAGAGTAACATTTTGTCCTGTGACTTCAGTTTTGTAATAAGTTTAAGAAAAGTCATTGATTTTAATTTTTCAGTTTATTCAGCTTTTACTTTTCTTTTCTTTCTTTCTTTTTTTTTTTTTTTTTTTTTTTGAGATGGAGTCTTGCTCTGTCATCCAGACTGAAGTGCAGTGATGCAATCTCAGCTCACTGCAGCCTCTGCCCATTGGGTTCCAGCTATCTCCTACCTCAGCCTCCTGGGTAGCTGAGATTACAGGTGCTCACCATCACGCCTGGCTAATTTTTGTATTTTGAGTGGTGACGGGGTTTTGCCATGTTGGCCAGGCTGTCTCGGACTCCTGACCTCAGGCAATCCACCTGCCTTGGCCTCCCAAAGTGCTTGGATTACAGGCATGAGCCACCACGCCCAGCCAGCTTTTTCTTTAAGTATAAGAGTCACTGTATCCAAGATCTTTATATGTGAGAGCTGAAAGAAGTCTTCATATCTAGTTTTTTGAACACATTCATTTAACCACCCATTCCATACTTTACCAGGAGTTTTAAGTAACATGTGTTTGAATAATCCATTTTTATCATTCTATGAGACAACGTCTTTCTCTTTAGTTTCCAATTTGGGAAATGCCTATTGGCATAAGTGAAATGTGTACTTTGGAAGAAATATATGCAGATGGGATTAATTAATAGACAATTTTCTGTTTCAAACCTTTAAACATATTATTGGAGATTACTTAATTTATAAGGTAAGATTAAGTAAAAGTCCAAGTTACCACCTACTTATAACCTCTTAGGGCTACTGGTAGATGTTTTATGTAATCCAATTGCCAGCTATATGGCAAGTCTTATACTTGGAAACTTTAGCCATAGCCACATTCAAGCAAGTCCTCACCTTTTGATATTGAATGTAATTTCTTCTTCTCAAAGTGCTGGGATTACAGGCATGAACCACCATGTTTAGCCAACTAATATTTTCTGCATAGACAATCTCAATGGAAATTCAGAGTGAGAATAAATAAATCCACTAAATAACCAACAAAAACTAGCAAAACAGTTGCAATCTCAGAAGAAAATGGAAATGCTAAGGCAAAAGGCTAAATACAATTCCTAGAATTAATTATCAGGATTCATAAAATATATATCTTTATACATATTTTATATAAACATATAGGTGCTTATTCCATGCACAGTAGGCACTTTGAGAGGGTGAGGCAGGAGGAGTACTTGAGACCAGGAGTTCTGAGACCAACCTGGACAACGTAAGAGAACCTCATCTCAACAAAAAACTTAAAAATGAGCCAGGCATGGTGGCATTCACCTGTAGTCCCAGCTACTCAGGGGGCTGAGGCAGGAGGATCACTCGAGACTGAGAGTCCAAAGTTGCAGTGAGCTATGATTGTGCCATTGCACACAGCCTGGGTGACAGAGGAAGACCTAGTCTCTAAAACAAAAAATGATGGATTTTTGTTTGGTTTTGTTGGAAAGCAGTATCACTAGTGACTAGCAGACTAGTGATACTAGTCTACCAAGGTTTTGTTTCTAGAGAAGGAATTTGTCTACACTAACATTGACAACACCTAGGAATTTACTACATGCTGAAGTAGAGCAGATCTGAGTCAGCTTTCCTTGACTTTACAAGCTCTCAGCTAGATTACTTCAGTATTTAAAATGAATTTAAAGGTAAAACTTGCATTTTTACGTGTTAAAAATATGTAAAAATATTTAGCTTTTACATTTATTGCATTTGTAGTTCTAAAAAGCACTTTAAAATATGAATCTCCTTCTGATGTGCCCCTGATCTCAACTTCTTTGCATGAACCAAATTACTTGGACAAAATCAAATTATTTCCAAGATAATTAAGAAGTCAAGACACGGCCACTTGTGGTGGCTCATACCTGTAATCCCAACACTTTGGGAGCCAAGGTGGGAGGATCACTCAAGCCCAGGAGTTCAAGACCAGCCTGTGCAATATGGCAAAATCCTGTCTCTACTAAACGTACCAAAACTTTGCTGGGCATGGTGGTGTACACCTACTATAGTCCCAGCTACTCAGGAGGTTGAGGTAAGAGAATTGCCTGAGCCTGAGAGGTGGAGTTTACAGTGAGTCAAGATCTTGCCACTGCACTATAATCTGGGTGACAAAGTGATACCCTGTCTAAAATACCAACAATTTAAATATAAAATTCTGTTTTCTTTTCTCAAAAAAAAAAAAGAAAAAATAAATAAAAGACAAAAATGAGCCATCTTTAAATAGCCTTCTAGAAATGGTAAGTATATTTATATAGGAAAAACAGAAAACAAAACAACACTGCTATACAAAACAAAAGTAAACCCTGTATTCTAGTCAGTAAATTTGTTTTTCTCAGATGTACAAATTATTAATACCAAAACCAATTTACATGTAAATGAGGTTAAACAAATGTTTTTTAAAAAAATTTAGATAATAAGTCCAGGTTTTTGCTGTTAGAAAAAGAAGTTACAAATAAGCCAAAAAAGTTGCCTCATATTAACTTTGCTGTTCATAGAGTCAAAAATATCAATATGAAAAATAAATTAAAAACATTTATGTTCTAAACATAATATATATTATATAAAATAAAATTAAAAGTTTATATATATATATATATATATATATATATATATATATAAAACTCCAGATCAACTGCTACAGATAAGTATAAATATATTGGTACATATGGTCAGATCTTGGTTTCCAAATACCATTTTCTATTAAAAGAAACTGGTCATCTTTGGAGAGATGGGTGATTTTAGTACTGGGGAAGAGATTATATAAAACAATTCTGGAGAATCTTATAGTCCTCTCCCAAGAATATCATATCAAAAACACACCAGAGTAACCTGAACTTGAAAGCCTTTCTGGTGATGAAAACTGGAACAATTTGAACCACATAATTAACAATATTACTATTGGATTCTAACACAAATAATAAAATAAATATCCACGAGTCTATACTGATATAAATAAATGGAAGAAAAGAGACAATTGTGATTTCATAAAATTTCCAAATAACATTATAGATACTTCTTCCACGATGCTTCTCCTCCTCTTGAAGCCATGCTTGATTTCGTGACTTCCTTTCAAAGAATAGGTAAGCTGTGGAAAACTTTTTATTCAAAGGGAAGATACCAAGTATTTTAAACTTTGCATGCCAGAGACCACCCAACTCTGTTGTTGTAAAAATGTTTCAAAGCAGCTGTAGATAAAGCATAAATTAATAGATACGGAAATGTTTCAGTAAGAACTTTATTTACAAAAATGAATGGTAGGCCAGATTTGGCCTGTGGGTTATAGTTTTTTATCGTTTTGAATTGAGCATGGAAAAAGGACAAAATAGTAACTTCACCATGGATAAACATGTCAAACAGTGTTTTAACCAAGTGATGAACATCAACAGTGACAAGACATGTAAATATTATGTGGCTCCTGATCAGATGAAATGAAATGAACACTCACCTTTATCATATTCTTCCCCAAAACCTATAACCCTTGTCTAATTATGAGAAAACATCAGACAAATCCAAATTGAGGCATACTTTACAAAAATCTGCTTTTAATCACTCAGAGCTTTCAAGGTCATGGATAACAAAGAAAGACACAAAGATACCTCTTAAATCTCCTATTGAAATAGCTCTTTAGATCTCAGTGTGAACGTATTTATATCTAATTATGAGGACTAGAATTTGTAGTGGAAAGTTCTTAAACAGAGAGTTGAATTTATCCAATAAGCTAAAACCATGAGGTCTTAAAAAGATGAAAATTGAAAAAGGTAGAACAGGATGTACTTTCCCAACACTTGGGCTAGGAGAGATTCCCAAATAGCCTCAGGTTAATGTGCAAAACTTATTGTGATTACTTTTTGGGCACTTTTTATGTCCCATAATTAATACTTGAAGATTTCATGGTGATGGATAAAGTCACAGAAAATGTATGATTCATAAATGGACTGTAAACAATCATCTTGATTGTATCCCCATTACCTGGATGCATAATCGACAAAAAAATTAGCTGCAAGTGGAAGGCTTTGCCTTTTCCATCTTCATTTGGAATGTCAGCTGTCAGTAAGTGGACATGCTGAAGGAAGACTTCAAAATATACCATACTTACCTATAGTAAAGATTAAGCTATGTAGGATGACAATGAGAGAGAGATCATTGCTCTTTTAGGAAATTTTTAAGACAAGAGCAATAATTTCCATTAACTCCCTTTTTAATATTTCTTTCAGACTGGTGATCTAGTCTGATTACTCACAGAGACTAACAATATGAATAATTATTTGTAGAGACTAATCACAAACTTTCAGATAGTAAACAAAATGGTTCTCCTGAGTCCCTCAGCCATGTTTGATACAATAAAGACTACACAGGAATTGATGAAGGCCAAAGATGATTGGGAGAACATAATACACTGACTATTGCTTTATCCTCAATTTTTACCTTAGAATCCAGTAAGACAAAATTTGCATTTTCTAGAAATGATATTTAATATTTAAGGATTTCCCATAGGCATACTGAATTTGCCTGCATAACATCTTAACCTAGTAGAGTGAGGCTTGGAATTGTTAAATTTTAAAAGCAAGGTAATGTACTACCATGCTGATTTGATAATTCCCTGGAGGCTGAACTGAGAAATTTAAGATTTTAGCAGTCATTCATATGGCCAATAGAGAGAGGTTCCACATTCATTAAATTTTAGGTACAACCCCAACCCTCATAAGTCTGGTAACAATGTGGGTAGAAGTAACTGGAAACACTCCTTGAATTGTGAGGAATAAATTTATTCCAGTGTCACTAAACAGGAAACCCAGCGACTGGTGGGACTGTTTGGATTTGGAGAGAATCACATTGTGCATTTAGAAATACTGCTGGTCCCTATTTACAAACCCACCTGAAAGAAATGTGAATTTGAGTGGGACTTTGAACAGAAGTTCATTAGGCATTAGATGTTTCACAAAGGTTTATGGCTCAGGCTTTCCCACTGAGATCTTATGACCTGACTGCTCAGATGATTTTAAAAGTGACCACAACAAGAAAGCACATCAGGAGCTTGTGGTAGAACTGAATCATGCAAATCAGCAGAGACCACTGGGATTTTAAATTCAAAAGCTGCCAGATACGGTCTTTCATTAGAGTCCTTTGGAATATAATCACTAGCTTTTCACCAGACATTTGTAGAAATGCCCCCACCATAGAAAGGCATGAAATAATCCTTCAACAGATAATACCTGATGTGTTTTGGGAAACATAATAGAAACATGCAAATACAGAAGGAGCTATTTAGCACAGCTCATTGATAAAATGGATATGTTATATTCAAGATAATTAAACATAAAGATCAAGGTGAATTCACCACATACATGAACAGATTGCCTGAAGGGCCATGACTTCATCCCTCTAGGGATCTCCCTGCTCATTGTTCTATTTCTAAATTCTGTAATCATCTCCTAGCCATGACAAAACAAGCTACTTGATTCTCTGATGGGAGTCCCCACGGAGGTTTACTTTGTGTTTTTTGAAATTGACTTTGCTTTATCCAGCAGACCATAAATCTCTGAAAGAAGAAAATGAAGTCAAATTTGCACAATGAGCAAAGCAGTGAACTATTTATTTAGAGATGGAGGAGGTATTACATTTGTATTCTCAGAATACTTTGGATATTTTTATAATCTTGCCCCTGAGCCAACAATATGGAAAGGTGGAGTAGTCAGGCAAATGGGCCCAGGATAACCTGACAATAAAATATTCATGTAGGGTACTGTTGTTATAGAATTTAGAGGAAGGTGAATTGCCCTGAAATCATAAAGGTAGACCTTGGAGATGGACTGCTGAGGATGTGCTGGAATTCCTAGAATATTTCATCTAGTCTTTGCTTACCAAATGATAGAAGCAACCAGAAATAATGTAACTAAAGCTTTGAAATGTAAATTGTCTAGAATCTTGGCCTACTTTAATATACTTTATCTGATTACCTACTTCACTGTGTAATTTTATTCTATTTACCACTTTACCATTTTACTGCCACTAATCTACAAAAAATCAACACAGAAAAATGATATTACATGGACATATCATATTCTTTATCAGTCCAAGAAAAAAAATTACATTTAAAAATAGAATGGATAATTAAAATACCTGCTGTTTAAATAAGTGGTGAAAAAAATGTTGGAAAGGCTTAGTTGTAAGGTTATTCTTGCAAGGATATTGCCGAGTTTAAAATGAGGAAACTGAGGCCAGCACGAGACAAATTAAATTCCAGTTTATTCAGCTTCCGGGTGAGGTTCTGTTGTCCCGGGTGAGGTTCTGTTGTCCCGGGGAAGGGAGAGAGAGAGAGAGGCCAGAGAAGTCGCGCCCAGCCATTCTGGGCATGGGGTTTTATAGGGGGTGAGGGCAATAGATTGGTCAGTGGGGAAACAAAGCATGGGCAACTGCATTGGTCATAGAGAGACTGGACCTGGACTTGGCGAGCTGCCATTGGTTAGGCTCTCGGCAGGATTTTTGAATTTTGGGCTGAGAGCATGATTTAGTTCTGAGGGTGGGGCTAGGGGTGGAATGCAGGAGTGGGTGTGGGGAGCCCGCATGGAGAAGGCAGGCACTGAGTAGGACGTCCAGCCTCCTGATAACAGTGTTATCAGGTGTGGAGGGGGTGGATATTGTCCATCCAGCTCCCAGCGAGGCTATCCAGCGAGGCTATCGGCCTTACATTAGTTAGTTGATAAAAAACTATATCCTTATACTAAATGAGACAGGAGATGCAGTGTATTGGGAGCTTCAGTGAAAAATTTTTTCAATGGGACAGTTGAAATCGAGTATGATGTTGTAGTACATAACATCGTGTATTACCCATCTGATAATTTTTTCTCTTGTCTTTCCTGACTTAGTTTCATTGAAACTGTGGTTGCACCTGTGTTAGTAAAGAGAATTACCAACATACAATTGGCAGTGTGTATTTATTCCTAAAGGAATTTCATTATGGCTATAAAGTCACTCCATCAGCTGGGCGTCATGGCTCATGCCTGTAATCCCAGCACTTTGGGAGGCCGAGGTGGGTGGATCATCTTAGGTCAGGAATTTGAGACCAGACTGGCCAACATGGTGAAACTCCATCTCTGCTAAAAATACAAAAATTAACTGGGAGTGGTGGCAGGTGCCTGTAATCACAACTACTCAGGAGGTTGAGGCAGAATCGATTGAACCCAGGAGGCAGAGGTTGCAGTGAGCCAAGATTGCATCACTGCCCTCCAGCCTGGAGACAGAGCAAGACTCCGTCTCAAAAAATAATGATAATGATAAAATTAAAAAATAAAGTAACTACATCTAATTGTATTTGGGTTAACTAATTACAGTACCTTTACCAAACGGAAGAGAGTTCTGTAACTCTATTTACCTCCTAAATTCTACTATACTTTCCTAGGAACTGATGTTATTGCATATGCTAACGTACTAACAGTACAACCTAGCCAAGCCAAACCAACAACAAAAGGAAAAACATCAGGAATGGGAGTGGGGAATATGAGTTAAACAGGTAATACAAGAAAAATGGAAGAAGTTATGAAAATAATGAAAGGGCTCACAGATGGGTTATCACGCCAGGGAAGGAGGCAACAGTGTTATTCCCAAAATTATGTGGCACAGCAAAAAAATAATACCCTTATTTATCACTTTCAGATCTAATGCTAACAGATGGCTAATGCTGGAGGAGCAACCTCCTTCTTTTATATACAGAAAAGAAGCTGGTTGGTAGCTCTGCATTAAAAATCCACTGGGATAATCTGAAATAAAGATGGGGTTCAACATCTGATTATTGAACTGACCAATAGTTGACTCAAGCTACCATGTGACTCATGACTTATACATTTTATTACTATTTTAATTTTTTTTCAGGTATTCTAAGAGAACTACCACCACTGAATTGCATAGGTGGGGGGTTGCTTTGCAGCTGAGCATTTTTTCACTGTGGCTGTAAATTATGAGGATACCTGCCAAGGCAGATACCTGTGTATAATGGGAAGCAGAATGCTATTGTACTTGTCAGAGCTTTATTTATTTCTTCAAATATACAGACTGTGGATGTGGCAAAATATTTATTTAAAAAGTTTTTACACAACTTGCAGGAGCCCCAAAGAGTGACATAGAGGCTGCATAGCACTAATGATTGTTTTTTGAAGCTTTCCAGGGACACCTCACGGCACAATCAGATTGAGCAGTATTTAAAGCTCAGTCAATCTCTGATTGACCATTACATGGCATACAAAAATGTTTTGTGTGCACATGATATACTCAAACTGTCTTCAAACCAAGAATATATAATGTTAACAGAACATGGCTGGTCCCATTGTGCTAAAGTTTTAAAGCGAGTCTCAGATGACCATGTCCAGAAAAAATTACATTCCTGGAGACTAGTCATTATAATTAGAGATACTTGCTTAATCAAATAGGGACACTTCCTAGCAGGGAGGTAACTTTTTCATTATGCAAACAAATATTTATCACATACCTACTATGTACTTGGCATTGCACAGATGTTGGGATGGCAAAGCCATTGTTACAGAAGCTGTGATGTCCCTCCCATATCCTCAGGCCAATCACCAAGCTTGTGACATTCATTGGCTTTTTCCAGGATATTGGCTACTATTGGAAGTCAGCTTGGGATATTAATAAAGAAATTTAAAAGGATTGGATGTGTCACAAAGTTGATAGAACAACATGGCTGACAACAATGCCCAAAGGGTGTTGCACCTTCACAGAGAAGGAACTATTGGATGTTTTGATTATTTTAGAATTTAATATAGTAACAGAGTTGATATGAAGCTAAAATGAGACGGTGCTTTGTCTCAGAGAATGCCTGGATATCTGGATGTCTGCCTGGATTCTCAATCAAGATAAGTGCAGTGGGATTTATGGTGTAGTGTAAAAATCTGAAACTTCCCTGTCGACCTTCAATGTTAGCTTCTCTGCTGATAACTTACAATGGACTAGCAGTTTGGCCACTCCTTTCTTGACTACTTAAAAAGCCACTGAGATCTTTTTCTGGCTGTTGACCTGAAGTCAAGATTTCTGCCATAGCTTTTGGTGATTCAAGCCAGAGGTCACACCTTAGTGCAATCAAAGTGCACAAAGGTTGAACCCGAAGGGAGCTTGTACTATGGGATGTCTCTTAGATCTCACTTCACACACTTGACTGAACACTCTCTCTCTCTCTCTCTGCACTATATCCTTCACCTTTAAATGAAAACCTTATGTGAGTGTACTTTGTGAAGTATGAGACCTTTCAAATATTCACATTGAGAAAAACAGTACAAATGTTCCTGTCGATCAATGCTAGAAGTCTAGACTACAAGAGTACATTTATGGGGAGATGTCACTGGACAATGGCCACATTATTGTTCCCTAATGACATGGGCACAATGGATAAAATGGAACATGTTTTTCTTGTGATTGAAATAAAATAAACAAAGTATCAACAGAGCCTGTCCTTGTGAGGGAAAGAGTGTTTTGTAATGATACTTGGAAGTTGATGTCACTGAAAACCTGAGTCATGATGCCTATGGCACAATTACAACAATCATATGGCTTGGCTCTGTGTCCCTACCCAAATCTCAGTGTTAGAGGAGCCTGGTGAGAGGTGATTGAATCATGGAAACATACTTTGCCCTTGCTGTTTTTGTGATAGTGAATGAGTTCTCAGGATATCTGGTTGTTGTGAAATAGTGAATGAGTTGTCACGAGATCTGGTTGTTGTGAAAATGTGTATCACTTCTCCTACCACCCTGTCACTCATGTGAAGATACGCTTGCTTTTCCTTCCCATCCCACCATGATTGTATCTTTCCTAAGGCTTCCCCAGAAGCAGAAGCTTGTACAGCCCACAGAGCCATAAGCTGATTAAACCTCTTTTCATTATAATTTACCTAGTCTCAGGTAGTTCTCTATAGCAATGAGAGAATGGACTAATACAGTCTGTAAACCAATTAAAATATAAAATTTACTGAATAATACTCCTTAGTCTCATCCCTATCACTGAAGATGGGTAGTACATAGAATAAGGTTATTTTTGTTGGGAAGGAATGGGAAATGATACTGTAATTTAACTGATTAATAGTGTGTTAAACATTATTTAAATCAATGTGGCTACATGGTGTAACAAGGGGCAATAGATTTATTAATAGAATTAAGTGAAAGTGAATGCATGTGGCTAGCAATCCTCCAGGTTGAAAAGATTTCACATGGCTAATATGAAGCCTTCTGTTGATTTTTGATTGCCATGGAAAATAGGATCCAGGGAAAAAACTAAAATTGGCCTTAGAAAAACTAAGCACACAATTACATATCATCATCAATACATGCATAAAGTTTGAAAAAACGGTTAATGATGGAAGAAAATAATAATTCAGTAGTTAAGAGAGCATCAAAGAATCTGTGAAGAAGGGATATGGTTGCAGCTAACGTGTCGTATAGAGGAAATTGTCACTTTCTGTTGGATGGCTCAAATCCAAGACATGATTGGAGATTTAGTGGCTCATAATTTAGTAAAGAATATCATAAAATATTGTATAAAACAAATTATCCAAAATAGCTGAGAAATAAGTGGCAAGGAGATATTAATTAAAGTCAAGTGGGTGGTAAGGACCTGACTCTCCCTTTCATTGAAAAGATATGCCTGAAGGAATGACTAACCTGGACAAAGTAACCTTGATAACATGTTAAAAAAAAAAAAAACCCTGCAAAGATTACTTTCACAATACATTAATGATATTTAGTTGCATAAAATTTCAGGAGTCCCTATCTATAAAACATACATACTATGGTATATCTAGTGTGTCTCAAATGCTTATTAGAAACAAAAAGTAAAACCCAACCTATACATTATGAATAAATGTGGCAGGGCTAACTGGATAATGAAAGGTCATCACTTACACTATGTAATTAGTGGAATGTGGACTCTCAAATGGAATAAAATTAAATGGTTTTATTTGTGTCATTGTTTTTCCATGCATTGCTTAAATCTCTCCTATTAATCTGAAACAAAAAGGAATCTGAGTACAGGAGAAAAATAAATTTTGGAAATTGCATCTGGCAGCTTTTTGATCTTTTAGGACAGTAATTTTTCATCTATTTCTAAGGTTTACCTTATTATTTGAATAATTCCTGAAGACTGATGTCACATAAGGTCAGTAATTTCTATTGAGTCTGCTTTGACAATTAAACCATTTGAGTTAACACAAAATTGCTATTATCAAATGAACATCTTAAAATTCTACTCAAGAAGAAAAATATAAATATATACTATTCAATTAAATGCCTATACTTATTAATAGAATTAAGTGAAAAATAAATTAGTAGATAATAAAATGAATTAGTAGCTTAAAATATACTCACCAATGTATACACAATTACACAAAAAAATAAGCAGTTTCTCTTATGGAAAATAAGACATGTTCAGCAAAAAGCACAATTATAATATAAAGCAACTTATGAAGCAATTTCAATTAAGGTAAAATTAAAACCGTTTAAGTGTTAACAAACCCACTGAATCAATATTAAAACACACACACACTTAGACATACATCACGCATCATCATGCATCATTGGCTGAATTAATTCTATTCATTGAAGTAAAAAGTTGGTTTCACATCAGAAAATATATTAATGCAAGGTAGCTTGTAAATAAGGCAACGGAGAAATAATATGATCTCATCAACAAATGCATCAAAGGCCTTAAAGATCTTTAATAAATTCAACATAAGTCTTATGAAAATAACTTTCAGAAAATTAGGGATGGTAGTGCATCTACAAAATATAACAAACAGAAAAAATTACATAAAAGAAGTGGAGGAAAAAAACAGCCAACTAATTATCTTTAAAGGATTAAAAGTTTACTTACAAGAATAAGAATTAATCAAAGATATCCACAATTGCCACTTCTCTTTATACTACAGAGGTAGCCAGAACTAGCAATAACTTAAGAAAAAATAAAATTTATAAGGAAAGGATATAAAGAGGCAAGATTGCTATGATTAATGGATGATAGAATTATATATGTTGGAAATGAAATAGAACCTACAGAATAACTATAACCAGTTCTAAAAAAAGAACACTTGAACAAGTTTGCTGGACATACAATCATCATGCAATGATTAAATCTGTCAGGAACTTAGGAAACAGAATTTTAAAAAACACTTAAATAGTATCAAAATATCAACTATCTTTGAAAAAATCTAGGAGAATTCTATATTCTTGATTGACATAAACCTGAAGATGTTTTACAGTAAAAGAATTACATTACATATATAACTTAATTTATATAAATATATTAACTAATTTATATATAATTTGATTTATATAAAATATAGAAATATAGAAATTATTAGAAATTGACAGTAATATAATTTAAAGTGTGCTGGGTGTTCTGGCTCATGTTTGTAATTCCAACAATTTGGAAGGCTGAAGTGAAAGGATTCCTTGAGACCAAGTCTTCAAGACCAGCCTGGGAAATATGATGAGACCTCATCTCTCCAAAAATACATTTAAAAAAAAAAAAGCCCATTGTCCTGTCATGTGCTAGTACCCCTAGTTGCTTGAGACAGAGACAGGAGGATCACTTGAGCCCAGAATTTCGAGACTGCAGTGAGCCATGAGTATGCCACTGCAATCTAACCTGGATGAAAAATCAATACCCTTTGTCAAAAATAAATAAATAAAAATAGGGAAAAATAAAATAAGAATTAAAAAGTAAGATTATATTACATTTTGGAGAAAAACACTATGATAATACTTAGGGAAAATGAGACTCAAACTTTCAAACTTTGCCACCCAGCAATGTCACTGTTGATTCTGTTCATATGCACACTGAACATATGAAGACGCTCTGATTGAGTTTGTTCTGTGAACACTAATTATAAAAATAAAACATGCTAATAATACCTATTTTTCAGTAATACAAAGGCTTTCTAAATAACCTATAAAAGGGAATACTATACAGTACTTAAAGTGAATATTGTAGATGTGCATGTATATAATAAATACAGAATTTTATAATATTGCAGAACATGATGTTAAATTTTATGCAAATTTATTTGTTTAATACTTAATTTAATGTTTAAAGACATATAAAATAATAGCATATTTTTGTATGGATTAAAACATATCATATATGATAACATTATAAATATTCACAGAATGGATATACATCAACTTCAGATAATATTTGCTTCTGGGGAGTGTAAGTGATGAGTAGAGGTGGTGTGTGGCAAGGCTTTAGTAGTGTTAGTGTTATTTTACTACTTAAGGTTACTGAGAGAAAGCATGAAGCATATATGTCCAAATAATTCATATTAGCAAAATATGTTTTTTGCATTTCGTATTATATTTTGTATTTTTCATTATTTAAAATAATGACTTATAATGACAAAAGGGAAAATGTCCTTTCTGAATGTATGACTGGCAAGGATAAACATCTTAAATTTGTGTTTTTTTTTCATAGATTGATTATACTGATGTGTTATAGTGTTATTATAAATTTCTTTAGATGGCAAATCATCAAATAGCATCTCCAACAGCAAACAATTTGTCTCTTTTTGCTGCTGAGATTTCCTCCAGCTCTCTGAGTTCTTGCCCTTCATAGGGCTTTTTTTATGCACTTTATCCTTTGATATTCTGTGTTACTCTAATAGCATTTCTTTATATGCTTATTTAATTAGCATTTCTGTCCCCTGTGACTAGTTTTTGTGTTCTTCTAACTAAAGAAGTCTATTTGTCTACTGCTAAATGTGCTTACAATATTATCTAGCACCTAATTGGGACCCCCAAAATATTCATTAAAGAGTTGAATAAATATGTATAGATTATCAGCATGATGAATGCATTAATGAAACAGAGAGCAAAGTTATAAACTATAGACATTCATGTGCCCACCAAGGGTAATACTTTCTGAAAGTAAGTAGTTGCTGTCTCAAACAAATTTCCTGGGAATGATGAATCCAAGTACTGCAGATTAGCATGGCTGCCTCAAGTAGCACTGATCATTTAAAGTGTGTGAACAACATTTCAGTTTCAAAATACATCAAACTACCTGACATTGGTTAACTTATAAAGAAGAAGGGTTTAGTTGACTCCAAGTTCCACATGACTGGGGAGGCCTCAGGATACTTACAGTCATGGCAGAAAGTGAAGGTGAAGCAAGGCACGTCTTACATGGTGGCAGGATAGAGAGAGGGAGAGAACTGCAACACAATTTTAAACTATCAGATCTCATAAGAAGTAATTCATTATCACAAGAACAGCAAGGGGAAAATTCACCCCCATAATCCAATTACATCCCACCAAGCCCCTCGCTTGACATGGTAATTGCATTTCAAGATGAGATTTGTGTGGAGACGCAGATACAAACCATATAACCTAGGATCTCAGATTTTGTATTTCTAATGACTCCCAAGTGATGTCCATCTCATTGTCCATGGAGCCACAGTTTTGAGTATCAAGGTCTTAAACAAAGTGTGATCTTTCTTTGAACTTAACCAAATATAGGTTTCTGAGAAATAAAACACTAAAGCTTTCCTGAGAATAGCACACCAAAGCTTTACTTCATGTATTTAATAAAACTTTTATAAACTACCTTTTGAATCCAATAAACAACAACAACAACAACAGCAAAAACTGACATCATTCTCCTTCTCAATGCTGATGTGTAGCGTTTCATATACAGTGGTTCTGACCTCATCCAATTTCAGAACCACCTGATCAGTTTATAAAGGAATGGCATCTTGAATAAAAGGAAGGCACATTCCCTGTTAAAATATCCCATATTCATGGCATTCATTTTCCTAGTCTCCCTTAGTGATATCCATGGTTATTTACCATAGAAAGGAGAATCTCCAACTTTTTACAGACTACTAGAACCCTATTTATGTGACACTTAATCTCTAAGCATCATAGGCCAGTATGCAGAGTGGCGGCCAAGAATGTAAATGACTCATGTATTTTTACTTGAATTGACTTTACAGTCAGTCCACTGGGGCCCAGAACTCATCAAGTAGTTATTTCCCTTGTTCCTAAGATTGGGATTGCTATCCTCAGCAACTGGAACAATTCCCACAACGCCTTTCTAACCTATAAAGTAAAAACTGTCATAGTAGGAAGACCCGACTGAAAGGCATTTTACCTTCATTTTTTTTTTTGTCCAATGGTGCACCAAATGCAGGGGTGAATCTCTAGAGAAATGGCATTAAACAGAATCACTATCAAGGATTTGAAATCAAACACTTAATTGGTCTGATAAAATGACATAGTGTTATAAATTTACATAAATGGTAAATTTTATCTAATCTGCTATTTTAGATGTGATATCCTTACTAGAACAAATTAACACAAACTTGGCACTTATATATGCAGCTCTCATATTGTGAAGGCACTTTTTCTATGCTGATTTCAAAAAGAAACATAATCAGGTAGCTTTCACTAAGAACAGTAGTGTGTGTGACTTTAAAATTCTTTATCTGAGATAATTTTTTTTTGCTTCAAAAAGCAAGACTTCTGCCTTTTTGCTTCAAACTAAATAAGCTATTTTCTTATGTCAATGCGAAACCAACCAACCAACCAACAAACAAAAAAACAGAAAGGATGAGGTATTAAGGACACTAGATATCTTGTTAAGATCCATGTAAAACTGATGATGGTAGATACATTTCACCAAAATACAAACCTTTGTCATACTAATGAGGTATCCAGGATTCCAAACATCTAGGAACAAATATGGCTTGCAAACTACAAGAAAATTTGCCCTACAGTTTAGCACTTTGCAATTAGGAATGAGAAATAGTCCTGCGTGAACCACACTGCTAGTCTTCTTTCCACCAATATACATTACTTCATGGATATTTTCACACAAACACATGGATTAAAAGACTGTAACTAAAACAGAGGTACTACGGAGAAGTAGATCATCATGATGTGAACACTCACTCAGCATTCTTTCTCTACAGCATTGAAGGGCTGTAGAGAAAGAAAATTCCTCCAGGAGTCAACCCTTCAGTCAGTGAAACTATGTATCAAATGCACCCTGAAAGAGAAATAGATTGAGAGGAGCACCTCCACTCTTTGTCAGCTCCAATACTCGGGGTAGATGGGGAGGGATTATTGAGAAGCAAAAATGAAGGACTTCTGAATCAGGAAACCTTTTGAGGAAGAACCTCTCTAATCAAAATCCAGAGGATATTGTTTCTTATGTGAAAGGCCCAAAGGCTTTCGATGACAGAAGTTCTTTGTAATTATCAGAATGCCACAAGGACTAATTCTGCAGCTGTCAAGCATCTATCTTCCAGGAGTGTCCAATGGCTTTCTTGAACTCATGATCAAAACTGCCAGTGTGTCAAGAATGCAGATTATACATGAGTTTGACAATATAAAGTTCCTCAAATGAATCCAACCTGGTGCCATTGCTACCGAGTCCTCAGTTTGCCTGTGAAAGCATCTTAGTCAGTAAGAAATTAGCCAGGTATCTGTTGGTTATTTATAAATATTGTATTTTAGGGAAGAATCTTTCTGTTGCAGCTCACACTTATATATGCACAAATAGAATTTATCAGCTTATGATACTGAAAATTCCATAGGTAGACCAAATTTCAACTACATCTGATTTTTCACACTTATGCAGTGTTACCAGATATCTATAAATTTTTATCTCAAAGCACTTTATTGGTTTTATTCTCAGGCATCTCTTCAAGTAGAGCTAAGAACACTCAGTTGGCAGCTGACAGAGTACTTAAAGTTGAAGATTGCTGAGAAGGTACGTAATTCTTCCAACTTCAGAATTAATTTTTATGGCTGGATTTCCTTTCTGTGTCATTTTCCCTTGAGCAAAACTCTATCCAGGGAAGTGTAATTCCTGGCTTGGCAAGCCTGGAAGGATTCACCATTGTGACAATAAATGTTAGTTAATTGATTGGTAAGCCTGGCAAAAATCACTGCAGTGAAAGAGGAGCAGTTTCTAAAATAAAAAACAATAAGCCAAAAATCATATTACAAACAAATACTAGACATGCAAGGAGTAATGATTTGTTCACATTGGGGCAGAAACTCAGTCTTTATTTAGATTTTCACTTTTTTTTATCATTAAACTTTAAGTTCTGGAGTACTTGTGCAGATTGTGCAGGATAGTTACATTATATATATATATATATATATATATATATATACACATGCCATGGTGGTTTGCTGTGTCCATCCCTCCGTCATCTACATTAGGTATTTCTCCTGATGTTATCCCTCCCCAATACCCCCACCCCCTGCTATCCCTACCCTACCTCTCCCACCCCCCAACAGTCCCCGATATGTAATGTTCCCCTCCTTGTGTCCATGTGTTCTCATTGTTCAACACCCACTTATGAGTGAGAACATGCAGTGTTTCGTTTTCTGTTCTTTTGTCAGTTTCCTGGGAATGATGGTTTCGAGCTTCATCCACGTCCCTGCAAAGGACATAAACTCATCTTTTTATAACTGCATAGTATTCCATGGTGTATATGTGCCACATTTTATTTATCCAGTCTATCATTGATGGCCATTTGGGTTGAACATAAGTCTTTGCTATTGTAAACAGTGCTGCAATGAACATGTGTGTACATGTGTCTTTATAATAGAATGATTTATAATCCTTTGGTTATATACCCAGTAATGGAATTGCTGGATCAAATGGTATTTCTAGTTCTAGATCCTTGAGGAATCGCCACACTGTCTTCCACAATGGTTGACTTGATCTTGATGGATAAGCTTTCTGATGTGCTGTTGGATTCAGTTTGCCAGTATTTTATCGAAGATTTTCGCATCAATGTTCATTATGGATATTGGTCTGAAATTTTCTTTTTTTAACTGTGTCTCTGCCAGGTTTTGGTATCAGGATGATGTTGGACTCATAAAATGAGTTCAGGAGGATTCCCTCTTTTTGTATTGTTTGGAATAGTTTCAGAAGGTGTGGTACCAGCTCGTCTTTGTACCTCTGGTAGAATTCGGCTGTGAACCTGTCTGGTACTGGACTTTTTTTCATTGGTAGGCTATTAATTGCTGCTTCAACTTCAGACCTTGTTATTGGTCTATTCAGGGATTCAACTTTTTCCTGGTATAGTCTTGGGAGGGTATAAGTGTCCAGGAACTTATCCATTTCTTCTAGATTTACTGGTTTATATGCATAGAGGTGTTTGTAGTAATCTCTGATGGTAGTTTGTATTTCTGTGGAATCGGTGGTGAGATACCCCTTATCATTTTTTATTGCATCTATTTGATTCTTCTCTCTTTTCTTTTTTATAGTCTCTTTTCTTTTTTATTTATAGTCTGGCTAGCAGTCTATCTATTTTGTTAATCTTTTCAAAAAACCACCTCCTAGATTCATTGATTTTTGAAGTTATTTTTGTGTCTCTATCTCCTTCGGTTCTGCTGTGATCTTAGTTATTTCTTGTCTTCTGCTAGCTTTTGAATTTGTTTGATGTTGCTCCTCTAGTTCTTTTCATTGTGACGTCAGGGTGTCGATTTTAGATCTTTTCTCACTTCTCATGTGGGCATTTAGTGCTATAAATTTCCCACTAAACACTGCTTTAAATGTGTTCCACAGAGTCTAGTACATTGTGTCTTCATAGTCATTGGTTTCAAAAAACATCTTTATTTTTGCCTTCATTTCATTATTTATCCAGTAGTCATTCAGGATCAGGTTGTTTAGTTTCCATGTAGCGGTGCAGTTTTGAGTGAGTTTCTTAATTCTGTGTTTTAATTTGATTGCACTGAGGTCTGAGAGACTGGTTGTTATGACAGAACTCTCCACCCCAAATCCACAGAATATATATTCTTCTCAGCACCACATCACACTTACTCTAAAATTGACCACATAATTGGAAGTAAATCACTCCTCAGCAAATGCAAAAGAATGAAAATCAAAGATTTTCACTTTCTACTTGATCTTTCTCTGAAATAACTTCAAGCTTACTACATGTCTTAGGCATGCCCTCATATTTTATATAACATTCACTTTGAGCTACAAAGCCAGTTGAATAAAATGAGAGGTCAATGAAGAATTCATGAGATAACTCTATCATTCAAAGTAGTTGGTATGATAGAACAACAATCATGGGTTTATTTATGGTTCCTTGTGCAGTTAGGATGCAGCCTTGCAAGATGTAGTTTAGGTCCTGAATCAGTGATCAATGTATGGTTATAATTTCCCTACCAGTTTGAGTGTCAAAGCCTGGAAAACTAGGGGTGTAGTTGTGGTTGGTGCTAATAATGATTGTACCTAATGACCACTACATATTTTGTTTCCTTTCTGTTTGTTTTATTTCTGTGAAATCTAATCTTCTCCCTGCTTTGTATGTGAAATTTTATTAGACACAAACAACCAGTTATTCCACTAAGGTGGAATCTAGGAATGGCATTCTGGTCCTCTCTTTAATAGCATGAGCAAAAAAGAGGTACTTAGTTTTCTGTAGTAACTATCAAGGGAAATTGAGGTTACAGGTACACATTGGAGACAAGAAAACATAATATAGGAAATCCAAGGAAACTCAAAAGGTATTAACAAATGCCAATAGAAAAATTCATTTGATGACAACTGCAATTCTATAGAAGGAGACATCAAAGTCTCAGATATTACAAACCATAGAAAGGAAAAATCGCTGGGCATAATATACCAATGCTCTATAATCAACCAAAACAAAGGAAATATGGAATAGTGTTGAGAGAGAAAAGTCATAAAACCAAGCTATATGCTACTTTCTCAACAAAATAGAAATTATATCTCTACCTTTGTGTTCTGACATAAATATTCCAGTTAACAAAACTACAAAAAATATATATTTTCTATTGCCTGACCCTACAATGGTATGTATTACTTACAGTGGTAGTTATATTTATCATTCAATTCAAAATATCAGAATATGAATATAAAGCCATAACATCATTAAGAGAAAAATAGATGATTCCTGTACTGACAACTGGTCTTAAAACACTACCAGTGGACACAGTGGGACCTAGTTTTGCTCTCTGTCTCACTGGGGAAACAGTGGGTTTTTTGGTTGTTTTGGAAAAGTTGTATTTTGATCAAACTTGGCATTGTTAGAATTCTGTTTGTGAAAAAAAAAGTCTTCATCTGTAAACCAAAAAGCCAAGGGGTGGATTCTGAAAGCTATAACATTATTTTCCAAACTTCCATCTTCTACCTGTCTGATAACAATCATCCTAATTTTAGGAAACTGCTTTATCCCCTGTACTCACTAACCTGTCTTCCTACTCACCTTCATTGGCTCCTCCCCTTCACAGTTTATTTTCTCTATGAGAAATTTAGCTTTTGCAAGCTGACACAAAGTAAAGAAAGGTAAAAGTCATAATCACTTGGTGGTTTGTGCTAGACTTTGCCCTCATATTCGTATTGTTAAGATGCACAAAGCTAAGCTTCTCCTTGCTTAGAGTTTGTTGCTGAGCTTTTCCTTCAAATTTATGAACTTTGTATTTTTTCATTTAAAAATTAGTCAATTAAATTTAACTTCTGTTACTTGACCTTAACTGAACTATAAAAATACATGCACAAGTGAGACAGTGTTCTTGTTTTCAAGGAGTTCATATTCCAGTTGTGGAACAGATACTTTATAAATTATTTTATACCAGTAATTAAAAAATTCTACCACATAATCAAAAGCCTAATAACTAGGGGCTTTTTTTTTTTACCCATTCATTATAGCTTGAACATCCCTAATCTGAAAATGCAAAAATCCAAAGTACAAAACTTTTGATTGCCAACATGATGTCACAAGTGAATATTCTACACCTGACCTCAAGTGTACACAAAATTATTAAAAACATTTTGTAAGAAATATGCATACAAGGCGTATATAAAACATAAATACATTTTGTGTTTAGACTTGGGTCTCATCACCAGGATATCTCATTATTTATGTGAAAATACTTCAAAATCCAGTAAATTCCATATTCAAAACCTTTCTGGACTAAAACATTTCAGATAAAGAATATTTAACCTGTATTAAAAATCTTGATCTATCAGTTTCATGCTAGGTTGACAGATAGCATGATAAGCACCAGAAATAAAATAAAAATTTGTAAGTTAATTTTTGAGAATAAAATAAATAAGAAATTACCTTTGTTTTTAAAATATTTATAGTATAAGTAGAGAAATGCAATTTAACAATCACACAGACATTTAATAAATATTATATGTATGCAATACTGCTGTTGGAGTACAGAGAATGGCATATAAATCAGCAAGAGGGAGGAAGAGGGTTTCCCAAATAAGATATTTTTACCTGATTCTCAAAGGATGCACAAAATTTGGCAAAGTGGAAAAATAGATTGCATGAGGGTAAAAGACAAACAAATTTTATTACGAAAGGAATTGATAAAGTTAGAGAATTAAGAGCAGGCTGGAATGAATTGAGCCTACTCTTATTACTCTTAACAAACACATTCATATTTCAAAATCTTTCAAAAGTGAGGTCCAAAAGAGTCATTTACTCAATTGCATTTCATGAACTCTAAATTTATTTTTCTATTAAAATCTAAGTTGCTCTGTAATATAGTCCTTTTATTTTTCATGTAAGGACATAATTAAATGAATTAAAACATATTATTCAACCATGACATGAATAATCATTGATTGTATACAGTTGTGTCAATCTTGTAGAGAAGGTCCAACCTGAAAGTTTTAGGCTAGCTGGTAGCATAAATTACTCACACTGTCATCAAATATTTCTTCTATTATTATTTATTTGAAAATAAAACCTTTATTTCTTTTGGTTGCATATTTATATATTTTAGTATTTTTGTTGTGTAATTATATGCTACATTTTATGTTTTTATTTAATATATCTGATAAAATTCTGCAAGAAATGTTTATACTTTTTTTCTCTAAATTTTGTAGTTGAGATATTATTCTTTATAAACTATATAAAACATTAATTAATAAAATAAAATATTTATTTTATAGGAACATTCTAAAAAGTATATTATTCTTGAAATGACATTTTATCTATTCCTTTTTAAAAAATCATATATGTTTGATATGTTTGTTTTTCATGGAGAGGTAGTTCTTTATGATAAAATTATAAATTTAAATTTTCCAAAGTATGCGTTTTTACAATAAGCTCTATTAAATGTTAATGAATTGCTTATTTATCTATCAATTTCAAATGTCTATGGAAGTAGTAAACATCAAAGAAAATTTTATTTTTTTCTTTGCTAAGAAACAAAGGTGATAAAGAAGAATCTGTAAGTTATTATGATTGTCCTTCACCTTTTCAGTGAGCTTTTCTGAGTTTCTATTTTCAGTTTTACAATTTAAGACCTACCATTAACATTTGTGATCTAAACTGGATCAATACACTTGATGAAAATAAGAATCTCCTTGATGTTTCTATATCACTCCTTAGCAGAGTACAGAGGCCCCCTTCTTATTCATGGTTTTACTTTTAACATTACAGATAAATGAAAAATTCTAGAAATAAACAATTCATAAGTTTTAAATTGCACACCATTCTGGGTAGTGTAATGAAATCTGTAGCTGTTTCATTCCAGCTGTTCCATTCCACCCACACTGGAACATCTTTTTGTCCAGTGTATTCACACTGCGTATGCTACCTGCCCTTTAGCCCCCTTAATAACCCTGGTTGTCAATCAACTGTTGTGGTATCACAGTGTTGTGCTCAAGTAACCCTTATTTTACTTGTTAATTACCCCAGGGCACAAGAGTAGTGATGCTGGCAATTCCGATATGCCAAAGAGAAGCTGTAAAGTGCTTCCTTAAAGTCAAAAAGTGAGAGTTTATCATAGGCATGTATGTATAGAAAAGGAAAAAGCATACTATATATAGAGTTTGGTATTTGCTTTAATTTCAGGCATCCACTGAGGGTCTTGGAATGTATCCCCCATGAATCAGGTGGGACTACTGTACTTGAATCAAAGTAGGCACTCAATAAACATTCATTGAAGAACTAATTAAACAATAGTAATGATTCTCTTTTTATCTATACTATTTAAATCTTCAATGAACCCCAGCTTTCTTCTCTCATTAGATTTTAAATGTATTACAAAGAAGTGATTTAGTATTCAGTACTATGTGACAAGATCCATTCTCTCTCTCTCTCTCTCTACATATATATATATGTATATATAATTGTGTGTGTGTGTATATATATACAAAGTAACAATTACCTATCTGCTATCAGCATAGTCTCAGATGATTCTATATTACTAATCTATTATTTTGGGTTTGAAGAACTATAGCTTTTTCTGCCGTCATCTATCTGCCAATGTATGTTATCCTTTCTGTAGTGGGCTTTTGCTTAAAAACACTAGCTTCTTCTAGTTTCTACAGTATTAAACTTCTCTGAGAATTTCTTTGTAGTAAAATTTAGTGCTCAGCTGAACCAGTAGGATGGACTCTTTACTCACTATAATCCCTTCTTCCATCTGATAATCAGGGCTAAGTTTCATTTCTCTTAATGTCTGAATTATTACAATTTGGATAAAGTTGGATGGAAAGGGAACAACCCTCTTGTAATCTCAGCTGTCCTGAAGAAGTGCCTTAAGGAAGAGATGAATGTGGAGAAGCAAATGTTGGATATTTTGTTAAACTGGTTTCCTGGGGTAGAAGTTCTCAAAGTGTAGTTTGGAGACCTCTGGGGCTCCCTGAGATTTTTCAGAGGGTTTGCAAGGTCAAAAGTCTTTTCATAATAATAATAATAAAGATATTATTTAGCCTTTTTACTTTAATTCTCCCATGACTGTACAGTTGAGTTTTCTGGCGTCTATATGATATATTAATTCACAAAAGATTAGATACAGAAACAAATAAAGATTCCACATGTCTGCTATTAAGCCAGGAATGACATAAATTTGCAAAAATGGAAGGCAATATCAACTTTTTCACATTTTTTCCTGGAAAATATTGCTCCTTTTCATTAAATATTTTTAATAAATATTTTTATTGACAAGTCATTGTGGTATATATTTATGAGGTACAATGTGATTTTTATGATATATGTATCAAATATGGAATGATAAATCAAGCTACTGAACATGTACATCACATCAAATACCATTTTCATAGTTAAACATTTGAAATTTACTTTCTTAGTTATTTTTAAATATATAATACATTATTACTGGCTATAGATCTTAAGCACTATAGATCTTAATCACGATGCTGTGCAAGTGATTAAGATCTACAAAGCAATTTTTCATGTCTCTCTGAAACTTTGGGTACCCTTTGACCAACAACTTCCCATTCCCTTCTTCCCCCTCCCAATTAACCTCTGGTAACCATCATTTTATTCACTACTTCTATGAGTTCAACTTTGTAGATCCCAAATATAAGTTAGATCATGTAGTATTTGTCTTTCTCTGTCTGGCTTATTTCACTTAGCATAATGTCCTCCAGGTTTGTATTAGTCGGGGTTCAGAACTAGAGGGACAGAAATAATAGGATAGATGTATATATGAAAGGGAGTTTATTAAGGAGTATTGGCTTACCCAATCACAAGGTGAAGTTCCGCAATAGGCCATCTGCAAGCTGAGGAACAAGAAAGCCAATCAGAGTCCCCAAATCTCAAAAGTAGAGAAGCCAATAATGCAGCCTCCAGTCTGTGGCTGAAGACCTGAGATCCCCTGGCAAGAGTGTAAGCCCAAGAGTCGAAAAGCTGAAGAATTTGGTGTCTGATGTTCAAGGACAGGAAATATCCAGCACAGAAGAAAGACGAAGACTGGAAGACTCAGCAAGTCTGCTTTTTTCATCTTCTGCCTGCTGTATTCTTGCCATGCTGAAAGCTGATTAGATGGTGTCCACATAGACTTAGGGTGGGTCTCCATCTCCCAGTCCAGTGACTCAAATGTTAATCTCCTTTGGCAACAGCCTCACAGACACAACCAGAAACAATATTTTGTATCCTTCAATCTAATCAAGTTGACACTCAGCCATCATCACAAGGTTCATTTGTGTTGTTGCAAATGAGAGAATTTTTTTCTTTATTAAGGCTGAATAATATTCCTTTGGGTACACATACTAAATTTTTCTTATCCATTCATTGGTTGATAGCCACAGGTTGATTCCATGGCATAGCTATGTTGAATAATGCTATAATAAACATGAAAGCACAAGTATTCTTTTAAAGTATTGATTTAAATTCCTTTCAATATATTCCCAGAAGTGAGATTGCTTTTGTTAACATGTAATGCATTTATTGGTATTTCAAATAGATTGAGATATGCATATTTTGAAAGGTTTCCATTTTAATTTCTAAATAATTATCAATAGCTATAATGTGCATAAACAAAAGCTCTTTGGCTCTCTTTGGCTGCCCAATAAATTTTGATGTGCAAAGGGGTCTAAGAAAGAGAAAAATAAAAGAGAGAGAAAGAGACAGATAAACAGAATGGCTGCCAAGGAGAGCCTGGGAAGTCAAAAGATGTGGGAGCCTAAAATATCAAACTTAAATTATGATATCAGAAACCCAAGGCTATCTAGCTTAAATGCTTTAAAGAACAACCAAACTCAAATTTCTTATTCTGAAAGATTTTCATGTACTATATTATATTCACAAGAAACCTTCTTCTCTGAGCTCTTACCACTTCACATGTCTGTTTCATCATTATATTTTCTACTGTCAGTTCATCCTGTTTTGTTTTTCTTTCTTTACATTTTTCTTTCTGCAGTCTCCTTTGCCTTCTTAGTGAATTAATAATATTCTTGAAAACATGGAAGTCAGACAAATGTAGGTTAAGGCAGATTGAAATGGAAATTTTTAAATTCCCATATTAAATTTTGGAGCCATTTTTAAAATTCCCTATTTCTGACAGAGACATTATATACTTAAAATATTCTAATTTGTATTGCTTATCATTACATTTTGCTTTAGCTTCACTAAAAACATCATTATGTACCTTGAAAGGCCATGCACATTATGACATCTTAAATGTAAAGTATTTAATTAGCTAGTAGGGTGTGGGATGATCCTGTTAATAAAATAAACAATTTTAGATTTATTCTTGGGGAATAAAGCATGCCTAAATCCCACTTGTGACTTATCATCTATTGGTTGAATCCAGCTTATTTTAGAGAAGACAATGTGCTAATGAGATAGTGATTTCTACATGTGTTTTGCTGGCACTAATAGAAATATAAATTATATCCATAAACTTTTTCAGATTAAAAAATATACTCTATCATGATTGTTTCTTCATCACTGAAATTTCTCTTTCTAACTTCCCTTGGAACTGTGATGTATGATCATAGAAGTACTACACCAGCTGAAGCTCAGAAAGAATTCGCACAGACTTTCATAGGAAGTCTAGCAATAGCAATGCAGTGCAATCTGCACTCTCATAAGCAATAACTATGACTTCCCCTCCTACTTTATCATTATGCATAGTGAGAAGCAGTCTCTGATTATATGTGTCTATACATGTAAATATATGTATGGACAGATGTGTTTTGTATGTAATATTGCATTATATAAAACATTATATACATACATATATATTACCCTGTTTTTTTTGGAAAAGAGCGTAACTTTCACCCTTCTTAATTCAAGATTGATAATTTGCCTATTATTATTCAGTATTTCAATTGGGACTTCTTCTAAGGGAGAAAATAGTCCTGTAATTCTTTGAAAATCTAACAAATATACCATCTTTTTTTCATAATTAAAAACACTTGTCATAACCATATAAATCATTCATTCAAGGTCTCCTGCAGAGCCATGCCCACAACATTAATTGACCTGACACTAAAGTTTGAGGTAAGAAATTGACCTTCTTGAGATTTAAGCCTATGACTGTATTTCATTATGATTTTTACAGTGAGAGCAAGATCCCCTGAAATAATATTTTCTAGCCTCAAAATGTTATATCACTCAAAAATGTGCCCAGAAAGGAGGAACAAACAGAAGAAAACTCAGACACCCTAATCTGGATTGGTTTAAAGTATTAAATTCTTGGTGAGTTGATATCAACATAGCTACTGTTAAAAAGAAATACATTCTTTCTTAACAGCTAAAATGTTAATGAAACTTTGAGTAAAATAATTTTATAAATACAGTGGACAGTAAGGACTCTAAGGATGGTTTTGTTGGCTGATATACTTCCCTTAAAGAATTATATTTGTGTGTTTGTTTAAAAATCTCACCACATCATGTGATCATTGAACACTAATGGTGCTGACTTCACCTTAGATGTTTCTCAAAATTGTAGGCTGTAGTGCACAGTGAATTGGAAATAACTAAAGAATTATTGGAATTGATTTCCAGTATCAGTCATAAACATGAACTGTTTTAGAAATAAACAACTTTTCCTTAAAATTCATGATAAATGATGAGTTTGCGAAAATGGCAATTATTAAAAAGTAGTTTGTTCAGTGTCCTGGGTGAGATAAGCAATTGTCAAGCTATATAAAGCTATGATACATAGGACAGAGGAACCCAGAGTTTCTTTTCTCCATCTATATAAGAAAGGTATAAGTAATTATTTCTGACTTATTTTACAAATTATGATTACTTCAGAAAGCAACATATCAAAACCAAAATTAATTATATTTTTTGGATTTAATTTTAATTTTAATTATTTTTAGAGACAATCTTGCACGTCATTATGTTGCCCAGGCTGGTCTTGAACTCCTGAGCTCAAGTGATCCTCCTGCCTCAATCTCTCAAGTGACTGGGACTAAAGACCCATGTCACCACACCTAGCCAACATTAACTGTTTTGATGATAAAGATGTATTGTGTAAGATTGTGAGTGTAATTTGTAAACTGACCTTCAAAATATCTGAGTACAACTTCTAGCTTTATTGCTTAGTAGCAACGTGATGAGAATCAATTTTCTCATTTACAAGGGGCAAGGAATAATATCTACATTTTATGACTTCTAAGAGTGTAACACACACAAACAATATATACATGGAGAGAGAGAAGGAAAGAGAGAAAAACTAGCATAATAGTAATGTAGTACCAGTAGTATAATTATTTATTTTTATTATTGATTCCACTAAAATTTGAAATTGTAATTTGCATTATAATAAAATTGATAAAACAATAAATGGGAATAACTATATGAAATTATCTACCACTGTTCCTACATATTATGTGCTTAATATACATTAGTTGAATTATTAGAATATTTTATTTCCCTTCATTTTAAGCTTTACTTTTTTAAAATGCATAATTTACACCAAATAAATTGGTTCAATAGCAATGAGCAATAACAAAGTAGACACCAGCAAATTTTAAGTACCTCACCTGGCTTAAGAAGGGGGATATTTCATGTCTGACAAGCCCTGTATACTCTTTTTGTATGGTATCTTCTCTCTCTATTTTCCAGAGGTAACCACCATCCTAGATATTATCATTTTCTTCCTTTTCTTCATAGTTTTGCCTGTATTTAAACATTATGTAAATGGTATTATTCCATGTGCATTTTTTTAGGCTTGTTGAAACAAGGAACATTGCATTTTAATGGTTCATCCATCTTAATGCATGTAGTTATAGTTCATTAGTTTTTACTGTAGTATAAATATTCCATTGTAAATCACAATTCATCAATCCTTTTTCCTCGTATTATGTTTTTCCACTTGTTTGTTTATTTTGTTATCATATACTCTTTCTGATGGATATATAATGATTTATCTCATGTACCTAGAAGTGAAATTGCTCTTGTGACTTATAGCTTGCTTAACTTTAATAAAGAATGTCAAATTTTCATGCAAGTGGCACCAATTTACAGACTCATCAGTATGTGTAAATATTTCTTTTGTTTCATATACTCACTAATGTTTTGAATTAAAAGATTGCTTATTTTCAAATATTCTGAGTATATAAGAACACATCATGAACATTTAATATGCATTTTCTTAGACTCAGCTCAGTGTGCTTTTATGTGTTGTTAGTTTATTCATTTTTTTCATCATCTATGAAATGTGTATTTTTGCCTTTTAATTTTTTTATTACTTGTTAAGTTTTAGTTTTACTCTATATAGTTGGATTTTTGCTCTATTCAGCTAAAGATATAACTTATTTTAATATAACTTAAGCAATTCATTGTGTAACTATAGTTGCTGTCCTTCAGTAGATCAGACTGTTATGAAAGACCATTTTCTGTTTGTTTGTTTGTTTGTTTTTGAGACAGAGTTTCCTTTTGTTTCCCCGGCTGGAGTGCAATGGTAGGATCTCGGTTCACCACAATTTCCACCTCCTGTCCACCTCCTGGGTTCAAGCAATTCTCCTGCCTCAGCCTCCAGAGTAGTTGGGATTACAGGCAGGCACCACCACGCCTGGCTAATTTTGTATTTTTAGTAGAGACTGGGTTTCTCCATGTTGGCCAGGCTGGTCTCGAAACTCTTGACCTCAGGAAATCCGCCTCAGCCTCCCAAAGTGCTGGGATTACAGGCAAAAGCCACCACACCCGACTGGATCAGTTTTATAATCTATCTGTTTTGTTTCAACAAGAAAGAAACAAAATAATAATTGATGCTCCACAGGCTTATTTGGTTCTCAAAGCTGTTTTATAATCTTGAATTAAAAACTGGACTCACATTAGCTTTAAAAGACACAACACAATCATCTACACTAAGGTCCTGAAGAGCAGCCTGTGATAGATAAGTGACTCCTGTTACAAATCTGATCTACTAGAAGTGAAAGTGTACATGACAGCAAGATGCCCACCAAGGCCAAGTGCTGAACTGACATGAGATGACACAGGGGTGCAGGCAGAATATATTCTTCCAAGGATATGCCAAAATGAAATATGACTTCAGATAGATGGAAAAGCCTAGGAAATAAATAATAAGACCAACTTACAACTGAGGTAGTTTTCAAAAATCATACAAGTCAGAAAGAAAGTGTGACTTCACTAAATGTTAGTAAGATTTGTAAAACTGAGGTAGCATTTGTTTTTTTGCAGAAGAAAGGTTCTTATTCATCTGTCTTTTCAAGCATGACCATGTACATGATACATTTTTTTGTTTTTCTCTTTTTCACTTTTTTTTTATTTCAATAGGTTTTGAGGAACAGGTGGTGTCCTGTTCCACAAGTTAGTTCTTTAGTGGTGATTTTTGAGATTTTGGTGTACACATCACCTGAGCAGTGTACGCTGTACCCAACGTGTAGTCTTGTATCCCTTCTCTCCCTTCCAAAATATTTTCTGGTTTGAATATACAAAAATTGCTTTCACTTTTGAGATATTTTTGATTTATTTACAAGGCATGTTTCCACTCTGTTATGCAAAGTAACATCTAGTTAAATTTATTTTAGACAAACATATTCAGTATTTCTGAAAATCATCCTGAAACACCAGTCTTTTAATACTTGTTAATGATTAACCTGGTCAGTGATAAGACTGTCTTTTTTACCTGGCAGTAACAGTTTATCTTTTTAGTAAATTCATTTTCTCTTTTGGAAAAGCGACACAGAGCACATTTACATGTGCTTATATTATGGTTAATGGCTGTTATCATTCTAGGTTTACAGATGATGGATTTTCTTCTAAATACCCTCAAGGGTGATCTTTATTGCTGGTGTTTCCTTTGCTGTCATCTGAATTTGGACATGGTTGATGGAATTATACTAATGCAGCAATAAAATTTCCCCATACTATTTTTTAGCATGTCTAAGATGTTATCATTTTATATATTGATGATATTATCAAATAAATATATGTTATTCTACCAAAATATTCATGAAAGCTATAGAAGTATACAAACCTACATAATAACAAAAATAAATCTTCTAGTCATTTTTCATGGAATTGAATGAAATAATGCTTTCAGTATTAAAAAATGGCAAATAATATAAAAGTTACATTTACAGTGTTGTTTCTTAGTTAAATTATTTTTCCATTGAGTGGAAAATGAAAGTAGAGGAAAGTGTAATCTAGTTCAACGTTTCAATCAATATGGGTTTGGCACAACAACGTCTCACCTCACTTAGTTATCTTTGTGTGTGTGTGTGTGTGTGATGAGAACACTTTACATCCACTCTTAGAATTTTTCCAAGATCATTTATGACTAATGAAAGTTACCATGAATAGATCTCTTGAAATTGTATCTCCTATCTAACTGAAACTTTGCATCATTTGGTCAACGTCTTCCCACCACCACCTTCCCAGTTCCTGGTAACCACCATACTACTCTCAACTTCTATGAGATTAACTTTTTTATATTCCATGAGTAAGATCATGTTATATTTATTTTTCTGTGCCTGCCCTATTTCACTTAATATAATGTCATTCAAGTTTATCCATATTGTCTTAAATGACAGAATTTCTTTTTTTAATGACTGAATAGTATTACATTCTGTATATATACTCTAAGTGTTTTAAGTTTTAAGTATATTAGTAGCAGAAAAGCAAGTCACATTTTTTAAGTTAAAATATTCTAATTTGTTATTTTGAAGGTGTAGAATTATTTTTTCCGAATCAGAAATGAAAAGTTATACTTGAAATTTAATGTATTTTTATATGTGAATGGAAGGAGAAAAGAGTATCTTTAAGAAAGCTATAAAAGGAGTCATAGTGTCTATCTCTGCATTTGTGTAATCTTTGGCAGCTTAACTCACAATGTAATCTCAAAAGTCATGACTATGCACAACTGTGTGTTTGTGTATGTGCTTGTCTGGTTCTTTCGTTTTTTTAGGCTATGAAATAATTAGCTTGTATTCTAGAAATTCTACAGTCTCCTGTGATCTAAAATTTTATAGATATAGTAAAGCTTTTTATAAGACTACTGCTAAGTGCATATAAAATATTTTGATATTTTGCTTATAGTGACTGTTTTGTTTACTGCTAAATGGAACTCTGTAATGGACTCCTGTTTGTTCAGGTATGTTTATTTTATGATTTTTGTAGTCATTATAAATAAAAGTTTAGTTTTACAAAGTGGATTCAGCTATTTAGGAAAGTTTTGACTTTCATTACAATGTTTTATCATTGAGTTTAGCTTCTCTGTTCAGTTGGAAACTGAGAAATGTATATAATAATGGTATATAATCTTATAAAGGAATTCATTTTCTCTGTAAACAAATAAAGAAGTATGAACATTCATAACACCGACTTATGAGATAGGCTTTCCTAAGTCCTTTTTTTTTTTTTTAATTTGGAAGAGATCTTTGCCTACTAGGTAATTGTCATTACATTGAGAGGCTGAAGAGATGTTAATAAAAGCATATAATCAGCACAAGCAAGAATGATTTTATATTTTTGTATTTACTTTGTAAAGTCAAACTGCAACTCTTCTGCATTGATCTAAGATTTCCTCGAAGAATTTGATGATCTGGCTCCAGAGTTAATTGTTTACCTGTTACCTTCAGAAAGTTATTGCTTTGGTCATCTAGCATTGTGATTGTTGCCTTTTTAAATATTGAGTTGTTGACATTTATTTCCTCCTGGAAAGTAATTGCATTTATATTTGATTTTTTTTGACATATGAACAAAAATGGAACAAAACAGCAGGATAATGAGCATTCAATTCTAAGTTAATTGTGTCACTGTCTATAATTTGTATACATGAATTCTGCTTTAGCATATAATTTGATCCGAGTTGAATGTCACTAAATCTAAATTGTGTTTCATAGAAAAATATCACCCTAATTTTATCCATTTATTCATTGTAAACACACCAATTTCTGAAGGCCATTGGACAAATGTACAGAAATAACACAAAATTGAAATAAGTTCAGGAGTAAAATTCTAAGTTATATTATAAAATAAAAGACGTTAAACTGTTTCTTAGCATGGTTTGAGATGTGAACAAAGGTTAAACTTACCATTAAAATTAATATCTAAATTCTTGCACCAAAGCAAATAGCCTGTATATAAACACATTTGATCTAGAAGTGCAAGTTTGATCTCATCCGTTTCTTGCCCCTCACAGAATTACTTACATCTCTTAAGGGAAATGGATTGCAGAATATCATTTGTGTATCTATAATATGCATAACATTTACCTGCTGCATTGTTGTCAATTACATGTTTTTATATAATCAGATAAATAAATAACTGATCAAATTAGATCAAAATGCCTATACAAGATTGTTATTTTGTGACCCTTATCTCACAAGCTGCTTGATTATATAGGAAGTCTCACATAAAAAATATTAGTGAAAAGCCCTGCCTTACTGATATTTTATGAGGCACTGTGATATGGAGGAAGCACACAAATCGGGAACAACATGACCTGAGCTTAAAACCTTGATGCCGCTCATACTACCTATTTCATCTTAGATAAATTATTTAATCTCTCAGAACATCAACCTCCTTGTCAGTAAGTCAACATCAAGGTTGTTAGGTGAATTAGAAATGTGTTAAGTATCTGGATTTGGTAAAGTGCTTAGTGCACTTTAAATGGCTCAAAATGCTTCTTACTATCATTAGTGCACGTAAAGTACAGAGCATGAGGCAGTAGAGGTTGTTAAAAAACCACACTTCACACAATTTTAATTTGTAAAAAATTGATTAAATTAACCCATCCGTTTTTAAATGTTAAAGAATAGATTACATTAATCCATACTTTTAATGATTAGATAATTGATAGCAAGATAATGAAATAAGATATCTTAGGAAATTTACCTGCCTGTAGTTCATTTCAGAAAGCTTCAAAATTGTAAAAATTATATTATAATATATTCATTTATTTATTTATAAAAGAAATTAATTATTTATTAAGTTCATATACATTTATCTACTGCTAATATTTTAAGGAAATCTTTGCAGGCTCTTTTCTGTTTAAATATCAATCTATCATAGACAAACCAGTATGTTGAATAAAAGAAATAAAATCAATAATCTATTTAGATATATGACAAAGTTAGATAATATTTTATGTACAGATTTTTATTTCAGATCATATTATAGTAGAAATATTTTGCAAACATGATTTCCCATAACTACTTAATTATATGGTTGTATACATAAAATTAAATAATTCTATTATATGTCACATTTAGTTTTGTGCAGTCAGTTGCTATAGCAGACAATATCACAGTAGAAAAACTAGTATAAAACTGGTTGCGTTTATCTCAGACTGTTTCTTTAAGATAAATTATTAGGACTGTTATCACTGTATTAAAGTGCATGAACAATTTAGAGCTCTTTACATACAGGCAGATTCTCCATTAGAAAGTTGGAATCATTTTACACTAATATCAAGTAACTTGCTGATATAGCACATCTTAAACAATGCAATCCTTTTTGTTTTTTAAATAAGTCTTTGAAATTTTCACGATGTTTTATTGATATCAGTTAGATTGTTAAGTTGTATCTATTGTTTATTTTTTTGTTATTTTGTGAATTTCATTTTCTTTTCTCTTACTCAATTTTATATTCAACTATAACAGCTCCTTATCAGTAAAGACACAAACCTTAAAGATATAAACCTTGTCAACCATGCTTCCCTTATTACCTATTATAAAACTAAATGCAGGAAAATATGTGAAAGATATGATCATCCATTCATATTCACTATGAATCTAATGAAGTTTAAAATTTAGTGTGCCTCACTTATAAGACCCACTAAAGTCTTGAGACAAATCCTAGCAACATGTCATATGGTTATAAAAGTCTGAAAAATTTGCAAACAATAGACAGCTTTACTCCTATAAGTTGAGATTGTTGATCTACTTATGTTTGGGATGAAAAACGCTTTTAAATGAGCTACTATTTTATTTTTTCAACTGTTTGATTAAAATTTTAATTTCATATTTATTCATTGTGACAAATTAAAAACTTTTACCTTTATATTATTCACTGTGACAAATCTTAAATTATATGGAGACATATGCTTCTCAACACTAACTTTCCATCTACAAAAAGCAAACAAAAACTCACCAATTAAATTCCTATCCTCAGAAATAATACTATGACTATATCCAAAAATTATTTGCACATTATCTGACATCTTTCTTATCTATAAACTTTTAGTCTATAAAATAATTTTTTCGATTTTTATATTAAAACTAGTATAAAAGAAAAATGATTATATTAAACAATGATGTAATAAACACTATTTCCATTTTTAAAAAATATAATCAATGTTCCAGTGAATCCCTTGATATCCTTTTATTTACATGTGATCACTTTTATACAAGAATACTAGAGTTGTAAAGGCTAGCCCAATTATTATGCACATTAAAAATTTGTTAGATTATTTCCAGATTGTCCTCCTCCTAAAGAAAATATGAATGTTCATTCTCAATAACAAGATATGGCAGTACCTATTTCACCATAAGCTTTGTTTTAAAAAATATGATTAGTGAGTTGCATCTCATTTCCGTGTTAATTTCTATGTTTCTGATTAATAATGTTTAGAATATCATATTTTTATTTTTTTAATTTAAGTGTGTTTTGCCTGGCTTCCTTTCTTAACCATTAACAAAGACTGAAATAAATGGAATTTATATTGTTAAGCAAGAAAAAAATCTTTTTAGGTTGAAAAAGACAAAGGAATCAAAATAACTCAATTGTTTTCAGTAAAATTAGTGTGAATCAATACAGGCCACTCAGAAGGGCACTAGGTTAACCAAGAACCAACCTGTCTTGAATGTAGATAACATGTGGGTAATTAATTCAATATAGATAGACGAATTCTGTATGTCCTAAAAGAGGCCTTCAGCTAATAAATGTATAAACAGATTTGATAGGCTTATTTTTCCTCTGGGCAAGGGCATTTTAAGTCATGGCAGCCATAAGAGAAGGAAAAGATATTAGGTCTGCTCATAAATGAGGAGTGTAGAGCAGCTACATTTTATAACATAATTGTATGTGACCTGGCCTAAGTCCTAAAGAAGACATCCACTTTATAAAGGTGGTAAAGTAGACATTAAATTCACTGGATTAAGGCATGCAAATTTAGAGGATGGATATCAGACCTATGGTAATACATGCTCAAAATACAGAAGCACTTGAGAAATTCATCTCTCCACAGTAAAAACTAAAATTATCTTTGTGTTTTACAAAGTATTGTCACTGTGCTTCCATTATTTAGAAAGATCTGTGCTTGTAGATTATGGAAGAAAAAGCACCCCTGAGAAGGTATAAGGTATTTATTTAGAAAAACTTTAAGAAAACATTTTTTCAATGGATTAATTTTTAATCTGTCAAAACTACACTAAAAATACAAAACTATTTACGCATGCTTAGTGAATTATCTCTTTTTCCAACTCCTGAGCTCCAGATTCCAATTATCCTTCTCCAGAGGCAATAACACCACACGTTTTCTGTGCACCTTTCTACCTGCCAACATATCTGTCTATCCATCTTGGTTTTACTCAGGGTGACACAGTATTCAAATTGTTCTGGGTTTCCAATAATGAAACTTGTATTTTGATTCTGTAGTCTTTCTTCTTGGTGTGTATATACATGTGAGTGCATATGTACTTATGTGTGTGCTCTCTGACTTTTGGAAGACTCAGTCATCCCTGCACTCTCCAGGATCGAGGAAGTCCCCCTGTCCCCACAGACTCAAAAGTGCCTGCTCCTGCTGGCTGTCACTCTGATTTTGGAGCAAAGTTGAGGCCAAGCCTGGATGCTGTCACAACTCAGCTGGGTGTGCAAATGCTCGTAGTGGTGCTGGCACACCAGCTCCCTGCTCCTTCCAGACTTGGGGCTCCAAGGAGCACAAGAGGTAGACCAAGCTGGGACTGAGGGAAGCTTGGCATGGGCTGGCAGGCGCCCTGTGGCATGAACAACCGTGGTAGATATGATTGATGGTGGCAGGAGACATACAGACACCTGGGTGGAAAGGAGCTGGTCTCTGATGAAGTCCCAACTTCAAGCCAGGGATGGCGTCAAGTATGTGGGACAGGCTGTCAGTTTCAGGTGAAGTCTTTGGACTGGAGTGAGAACTTCTGTGCTTTCTCTAGGCCCACCCATGCCTGCCCAAGGACCAGTCAGCACATGCTTCTTCACTTCTTAGTCCATAAAAACACCGGGACTCAGCCAGACTCAAACAGATGTCTGGATAACCTGCCTGCAGATAAGAGCTACGCATTCAGGTTTCCTCTCTACTGAGGGCTGTGCAGATGTCTGGGTGATCTACCTGTGGAAAGGAGCTACCCACTTCAAGTCTCCTGAGAGCTGTTTTGTCATTCAGTGAAGCTATTCTCTGCCTTGCTCACCCTCCAGCTGTCCACATACCTCATTCTTCCTGGACATAAGACAAGAACTTGGGACCTGCCAAATTGCAGGATTCAAAAAGCTGTAACACAAACAGGGCTGAAACATACCTACGGCTTGCCATGATGTGTTGATGAGAAGGAGAGGAGAGCTGTGGCCTTTTGGGGTGCCCAGACCTAGAGTCTCCCTGAGCCAGGGCTGTGACACCATCTTTGGGGCTCTGTGATTCTCACTGTCTCCAGCCTTCCAGGTACCATAGTGTTCCCCTTGTCCAGACGTGGGTGCCTGCACCAGAAGCTGCATGTAATACGTCTGGTTCAGCCAAAGCCTTGAATGGAGCCACCACCCATGTGGGATCTGGGCTGGTAGTGCAATCTGAGCATAGCCTGCCAGGCTAAGTGGGCAGAACAAGTCCAGCAGGTGTGAGCAGAAGATACTGCCAGCCACAGAGGTTTCTGGTTGGTGAAGCATCACCCTAAGGATCCTATGACAATAGTAGTTACCTTCACAACTTCAATATTTTATTATTTATGTTAAAACCCACATATTAATATGAATGCTCACCTTCTCTAGAATTGCATATTCTGACCTATGTTGTTATTATTTCAACATCATCATTATCTTCTACAATTCTGTAACAATTATTATTTGTTTAAGTCTTAGGTCTCTACCTTATGGATTCAAAACATACTGTCAGTTTTTTATTACAGCCTCCCTAATCTGCTGCTGCTTGGCTAAAACTTCAATCTCTACAATCTTTTTATTAGTGATAATTTCTTAGACTTTATGCATATTTGAAAGTATGTTTCACTTTATAAGTGAATAAAAGTTTAATAGAATATAAACTTATTTGGTCATACCAAAGATTCCTGAGGACTTGATAGATATTATTTCATTTTCTTCTCACTTTAATCTTATTTTGAAGAAGGCTATTATTCCAATATTTTCCTGTTATCAATGACTCTTTTTTCATTATTGCCTTTTTTCTATGTATAAACAACCCCCATTAATTTACCAGCATGTGTCTCAGTATGGACTAATTAATTTGCACTTTTATTAAGATATCTTAGGATATGATACATACCATTTTATCTCAAAATCCAAGTCTTTCTACCTGGAAAATAGCTATTAAAATATATTTTAAGTATTTGTATTCTGTTTATTCATTTATTTTTAGTAACACTATTGCATGTACAATAAATTTATTTGAACAGTTCCCTATATCTATAATTTACTGATAAATATTTTTTAATTCTTTCAACTTTTTAATTTTACTTCGCTCACTTTTCTCAAGGCGCACTTCTATTTCCTGGCAATAATTCTTCAACAGTGTCCCTACTCTGTTATTTGTTCTAATAACAGCTTTATTTAATTTAAAAATGCTCTAATTTTTCTTCTATATATTTTTTCAATGCTCAAATTTTTATACTTTATTTTCTGTATATAACTTTTTATCTTAAATGCTTTTTATTATTTTTACTTATTTTGCTCTGGATTCCATTTTTCCAATTTTTTCACTTAGATCCATGGAAATTTTATCCTTTTTTTCACATTTTTTTAAATCTCTGTAGCAATTTTCTTTTTGTTTTTATACACTTTATATTTCATTCCTTTAAAATATTTCTGTCAATTTTTTTTTTTTTTTAGTTTTCTAATTCCTTTTATAAAACTAGTATTTACAATTGGAAATAGGGATTTTTTTTCTTGGATGTGCTCCAGGTGGAAGGAGAGAATGGTGGAAGTAACAGGAAAATTCTCAGGGTTTTTTTGAAAGTTTCAATGACTCACTTCACATATAACTCCCTATAATGTTGGAGAGAGTTTTGCAAATGAGAGTAGCAAATGAGAGCAGCTTATTTGGGCAGAGGAGTCACCTTTTACTTTGCTCAACTTGACAGATATCTGACACCTACTGAAATGCTCTTTACTAAGACAATGCTTCTGCAACATTTCTTGTTTATTTCTTGTTATTCTCCATTCTGTGAGGTAACAGGATTCTGAGAGGCTTCCACAGCTAACTCATGTTCTAAACAAGGGATCACTGACTCCACTCTTTAAGATATACCCCTTAAGTTAGGAGTTTCTGTGTTTTGCTGGTGATACCTATGATCTATTACTTCTAGGTTATTTTTTCACTCTGGTCAATTTTCTCTGCTTTTATCAGAATTTCATCATGTAGACATCATTTGTAGTTTCATTTATAGGTATTTTCTGATTTCATTGAATATAACTTCTGTTTCCTAAATTTCTTGTGTTTGGTTTCAGAGAAGAGAAGGAGACAGAGAGTTGCCTTTCTGGGAGGAGTGAGTTTTGAGCTGGAACACATAGAAATATAGGGACACTGTCTCTACATTCTATTCTCCTGCCTTAGTGTGACATAAAAGACCCAAATCAGTTGGATTACAACTAAGAGCAACTTAAAAAACAAGAGATGACAATGACTTGTGAATGCCACAAATTGTTCTACCACCATCATCATAACAGGCTTATTCTTATCTATCTTTTGTTTGAATTTATGGCATTTATTATTAATACAAAAGAGTAAGTTATTAAACATTAAAATATCTTTAAACACTCTGCCATCTGGTAGAGTATTCAAATAAAGTATAACTCCAAGATGACATAAAGTATAACTCCATCTATATGTAAGATACATACAAAGTAATTTAGAATATCAAGATATCTCAGTAAAATACTTTATTTAATATGTTACTATCAAAAAAATAAAAATGAAGAAAAAAGATATGACTATTGTAATATGAAGGTCTGAATTTAGCTTGAGTTGGTTTGCTGAAATCAACAATGTACTAATATGGTATTGTCTCATAGACAAGCTGTGTAGTGTATTGATTAAAAATAATGTATTTTTGCAACCATGGGTCCAAGGCAAACCTTAGGACAGCTTCTATTAGCTTGTCAACATTTTTAATGGGTAATATTGATATTCATAATCTGAGCCTGGTTTTAGTGAGAATGCTAGAGAACTCTGTCATTGGGGCTGGTCATGTAGCTAGAACGTACCTAAGGAAGCAGCAGAGTATGAGAAGTCCTGACTGAGGATCATAATGGGCCTCCTAGTTCCAAGGTGTTCCATGCACATATCTTTGGTGCCTGATTGAGAGAGAAAAGTGTACCCTTTATGTCATGCCCCCTTAGAGAAAGGACAACAGAATCCTGTGTCTAGTCTGTTTTGATCCTTTGTTGTGAAGCAACTTTTGGCTATGAGGTATATCCTTATTCTAATGCTGTTGACTTGCATCCTTTTTCTACAATAAACTGTAGCTTCAGAGGAATTGTTATTTGAAATTCTGTTAGTCTTTTTGGAATCAATGTTTAACTGCCATCCTATGGCAATTACAAATGTTGTTACTGTAAAAAAATTAACTTGCTTAGTGAAGCCATGCAGACAAGTTCCTTTAGTGATAGGGTTCTTTGGGCTTACATTTTAAGCAAATATTTCTTTTGTCCCACATTGACTGTGCTAACTTTATTCCACATCATGGGCCAGAATTCTGAATGTACTTGGAGGAACTCTGGATGAATTTCTTAGCCACTAAACGTATAGCAAAACTAAAATTATACTAATGTTCTAATAATGCTTTGTTAAATAATGATATGGTAATAAACATAAAATCAATTTACCTCTCAAAAAATACCTATTGCTACTCTCTCAGTATGTGAGAAAAATTGTCACATCATTTTGTTTTATATGTTTAAATTTTATTTTTTTATAATTTGAAATAAACTCATTGTCCTTTTTTATTAGCTAAACTTTTTTTCCAATTGTGTAGATGCATTAATGGACAATCCTCACAATTTTTCCTCTACTTTTATCTGTTAAACTTTTATATTTTCTGAATAGTTCTAAAGTTAAAATTATATAAATGCATATGAGATCCGCACAATTTGGGGAATGTACTCAGTTTAGTGGTTTCACTGTTCCACATTCTTGAGATGTTTTTTCAAAAAAGCATCATTAAAATGATTACCTGTGAAATATAAATCAGCTAGCATAGACATTTGATCATGTTGATTAGAATATATTTATGTTGTAATCCAAACACTAAACAATCAAAAATATCATACTTCATTTCTTGTACTCCTATTGTACCAATATAATTTGATAATCAAGCCTCTGAGAAATTCTAAATTAAAATAATTAGCATTAATTCATTCACCCTCAAATAGCCCTTTAAGGGATGCCTTCTATAAGGGACACACAATGTTTTTTCGCTTTCTTATTTTACCAGAAGCATATCTTCCATCAAAAATGAAAACTACATAAAAAAAAAAAAGACTGCTTTAAAAACAGACCATTTCCTTTTATGTACATGATAGAATCAAGCAATTGTAAATGTAAGAGAATATGCTCTACTCAGAGAAAAAATATATAAAGAAATCTCAGAAGATTAAATTTCTATTTCCTGCTTCAGTTGTTTGCTAGGGTTGTTAATGGCAATGAGTTTCAAATGTGTTACTATGGAAGTGATTGCATTACATTTTAAAATAAGCATATATGTACTTTCCTTGAATGTTATATTTGAAGTGTGAATTCATATATTTTTATGGAGGTTAAGGGCTAAACCTTTTTTAAGAGCTGTGAACACACATAATAGCATAGTTATTCAAATATTTTCCTTGATCCAAAATTTATGATTCTAAAAATGTGTGTTTTGTGCCAACCTGTTTTGTCTTGATGAAATAAACTCCATACGTAAAGACCATTCTATATAGTTCATTACCTTTTCTAGCTAATTTATAACCATAAATTCTGTCATTCATTGCTGCTTCTGGTTCTGATTAATTTGACATTACCTGAACTAGAAAAACCCTAGGCAAAGGCTCTGGATCTATTTTAAATTTAACTTGATCCTAACACATGGCTAAGGGTGTAAAATTCCAGGTGTGGTGTGATATTGTGCATTTTATTTTTCACCCCTAAAGCCATTAATCTGTAAACTCTTTTACAATTTCAATGTCCTCTATTGGACTAAAAAATACTAGAGTTACTTGTCCCTCTATTTTCTAACCTTTTATTTTCTCACTCTGCATTGTTACTGCTGACAGTATCACCCACATTCACAACTTTAATTCTAATCTATATGTAGATAACTCTCAAATTCATAAATTTATCCTTGAGTTTTGAAGATTCAGCCACGTATGCTGCACTTCCTATTTGTTCTACACTTGTCTGAAAATTTAGTCAAATTCATGTCCAAAATCAAAGCCAAAACTAACTTAACGATCTTTTCTTCATTCAAGCCAAGAAATTCTTACATATTATTTCACAACTTCCTATACAAGTGTTTAGCTTTTTATGTAAAATCCAACATTGTAATAATGCTAAGATGTTTGATATTTGATATTTGTCATTTCTATGAAAGTATAAACTTCATAGGCTAAGAAGCATAGCAATGTCAGGTCAATATTATAAACTCTTTGTTTGGAAAATGATAGGTGCTTAAAAATATTTATTAAATGGATTAAGTGATACTTAAATAGATAGTTGGAAACAGAAAAGACTGGAAAATACTTCAAAGCTTTTGTGAGACATACGTCTCACACACACAAATTCCAATTATTTTTAGGTGATAAGTAAAATAGTTTTGCCAAAAAAAAAAGTGAATTTCACAAAATAAAGATGACTTTTTTATATGTATATCTACAAATGATGACTAGATGACAAATGAAAGATAATAAAAAGACAGATACATAGATACATATACACACAGATAATTTTTTCAAGAAGAGTCTGGAGATGTGGCAAATTTAGGAAAATATAAGAATTTCTATGGCTTCGAAAACACTGAGAATTTTAATACTGCTTTTGTCTTTTTTAGACTTATTTGTCAAAAAAAAAAAAAAAAAGGACGTGATAATTCCAAATGCATAGCTTTGGATGAAATGATGCAATGTGTGATTGATCCCTGGTAGTTTAGGTTTCAGCTCCAATCTGGACATGTATTTATCAAAGCAGAGAGCAAATAATCTTTGGTAAGGGCATGTTGGTGTCTTTTAAAGAGATGAAAAGACAATCTAAATCTTTAGAGCCCCTAGAGCTCTAAAGAGTTTAATTCTCTCATGTGATTAACTCTTTATCCCTAAAGATTCCTTTGGTTTTAACATGGAATTAGATTCAAGATTTGTTTTACACACACACACACACACATGCACATATGCACACACACACACGTTTTATATATACATATATATAGCAAATTACATTATGCATTTAAATATATAAACACAAGCATGGTTATAAAACCTCTATGAATCATTAAGCTGCATATTTTTAAGAAATGAATATTTAACTTCTTCAAGAAGAAATGCATTAGTTATTTAAAAATTTATTCAGTAAAATGGGAAACATATTTAGAAATGCATGGGAAGTTTTGTTGCATTATCATAACAAAATGCCAATTTTGTTTGAAAAACATAACACTTTTGTTTGGTGTCGACATTTGACATATTCTGTTCATTTTCTTCTAATACATAGTAGAGAAAAAAGAACCACACAAAATAATAAAAGCTATGGCATAATAATGTTAATATACATATATGGCTAATTTTCTTCTGTTTATCACTTACCAATATATTTAATGAAACAATTCACAGAAAATCTTTGAGGGCTTATTTTACCATTTGTAAATATATTCAGTTGTTAAAAGTCATGCATTACATTGACATATTAAGGCTATTTTTTAGCTACTTCAGATTAAGCAACACTATAGTTATATTGTATTAATTGTATTTAAAATACTGAATAACAATGATTGATTCTAATTTACTCACACATTTTAACATATATACTTAAAACTTAATGAATTCTTAATTGTTTTATTTCTTATATACTTGGTCTACATTTTTCTACATTTTTTTCTTTCTTTTTTGAGAGCTTACACTTTTGAGTACTTTCCACTTTCTAGATGTTCTGCTAAAAAACTATATTCACTATTCCATTTAATCCTCTCACCTTTAGAACATGTATAATATTTTGTCCTGACTTTATGAATGAAGATATGGAGACTTAAAAATATAGATCAGAGTCACACAGTAAGAAAGACAAACTGCCTTTACCCATGACCTTTGCCAGATCTATACTCTACTTTCTACCATCTTCAAGCAATCCTGGCTTCAAGCAGTCCTTTTCAAATTGTGTTTAAAATGCCTTAATAATTCATTTTTTAAAAGTTGCTGCCTCTTTAAAACAGCACTGAAAAACACTGCCTTAGGGTGAAATTATATAGCATATCATCTTATATTCTTTGGAATATTCCCAATTTGCTTCTATATCTAGGGCCACCGTTTCCATTCCTCTGAACTGGAAATTATTTTACTGCAGATTTATTTAAAATATATTAGTATCTTAGACATATACATGTACACTAAATTATGGCTATGGTTTCATATTATGTCAGCCTCTCTAATACATTTCTGGTGTTTCTATTTTTGTCTTTAAATAGCACTAGAGAAGAGTTGACTCAGGTCAAATCTCATTGTATCATGGTATTTGAATCTCATATAGTTTTTCTAAGTTTAGAAGAAAATATTGGTTGTATTATGCAGACACTCCCTATTTTATTAATTCATTCTAACTGAATAGGTATTTCAAAGTAAATTATATGCTAAGATAATGTCTGAATTTCTAATTCATTGTTTTTGATGTGACTCACCTTTATGAATTTTAAGATTTTACAAAGAAACTGTCACCTTGGCAAAATCATTGAAATGTTAGTAGCTTAAAAGCTTTTCAATTTTATTGCAGATATTTAAACAACTTAAAAGAGTGAATTTTAAAGTTTAATCCAGCAGTTCAGAATCATGTATTCCTATAACATCAAAATACTGATCGCAAATAATTCTCATTCACTGATTCAATCCTATTGTCAAAGGTAGTGCTTTTAATCAAGCTTGATGATAAATGTAAATTCTGAAATGATAAAATTAAATTTTAATAATAATTGTATGTGTAATTCAAAAATAGCTACTGAGTTCTTATTATGTAGGAACCAAGTGCTAAATGCACAGATAAGTATTCTACCTTCAAAAAGTTTATAATTTAACAAATCAAGAATGACATGGGTGTAAACAAAATTCATATCAGGTAGAAAATACCTACTGTCCTCAGTTAAACATAGAAAATACGATAAATCAAAGTCAAAGCAGATATTATTTTTATAATATAATTTAATATTTTACTCCTCTTTCTCTTTAGCTAATCATCATTAGTTTATACACTTGAATTTTGTCTAGATAGTTGGATAATGTGTAAGGCAAAGAACTACATTTCCCTGCATCAATTTCTGTGAATGAATTCTGATTAGAGTTGGCCAAAAGAGAAACTTCTGTGAAATTTGAAAGTTTTAGGAAAAACAGAGGACATTATTCTTGAAAGTTTGTCGTGGTCAAACCTTGTGATAGACAGAAGTGAGTCTCAGCTTGTCTCCTTCTCCTCTGATCCACATCCAGCATGTCTCTACAATTGCTAGCTTGGCTGACTAACAGCAGTCCCTGAGTTACTCAGTTGAGGTCCATAAAGACAGTAGTTTTGTAGGTGAAATGGTCATTTGTCATAGATTCTCTTCATGAGCTTTTACTTTGTAGTCCATTTGGCATATTGGATTTTCTGTAAATGATGACCTGTTCACCCATTCCAAAGTTGCAGCCGGAAAGTGATTTTTCTCTGATCCTCTAACATTTCTTTTCCAGCCTTTAAACTCCTCAGCATCTCCTGAATTTGTGTTAACTAATTTCTATGTCTTTCATTTCCCAAATACTTGTGATGCCTAGGCATTCATGTTATTGTCATGAACAATAGATACAACAATATCTATTGTTCATAGTAACACACTATATTGTATCTCATAGGTAAATATTATATTAAACTTACCCTGTTAGATAGGCATTATCATCTTTATTATATGCATTTAAAAAAAATAAGACTAACCTAGCCAGAAAACTCAGGCAAGAGAAAGAAATAACAGCATCCAAATTAAAAAGGAGTAAGTCAAGTTAGTGCTATTTGCAGATGACCTAATATTATATACAGAAAACCCCGAAGACTCCATCAAAAATTTATTAGAACTAAGAAACCCATTCTGTAAAGTTGAAGGATACAAAATTGACAAACAAAAATCAGTAGTGCTTCTAAATGCCAATAGCAAATTATTTGAAAAAAAAAAAATAAGAAAGCAGTCCCTTTTACAAGAAATACAAAAAATTTAAGTATCTAGGAATAAATATAACAAAGAGGTGAAAGACTTTTACAGTGAAAACTATAAAACATTAATGAAGAAATTAAAGAAGACACAAAAATTAAGACATATTTATGAATTAATTTGTTAAAATATTTATACTACCCAAAGTAATTTACAGATATTCAATACAATTCTATCAGAATATCAATGACAGGCTGGGCACTGTGGCTCAAGCCTGTAATCCCAGCATTTTGGGAGGCCAAGATGGGTGGATCACAAGGTCAGGAGTTTGAGACCAGCCTGGCCAATATGGTGAAACCCTGTCTCTACTAAAAATACAAAAATTAGCCAGGCATGGTGGCAGGTGTCTGTGGTCCCAGCTACTCGGAAGGCTGAGGCAGGAGAATCACTTGAACCCAGGAGGCGGAGGTTGTAGTGAGCCAAGATTGTGCCACTGCACTCCAGCCTGGGTGACAGAATGAGACTCTGTCTCAAAAAAAAAATGACATTTTTCACAGAAATATATTTTTAAAAACACTAAAATTTATATGGAACACAAAAGACCCTATATAAGCAAAGCAAAGCAATCTTGAGCAAAATCAATAAAACTTTTGTCATCATATTACCTGATGTCAAAACAGAGTACATATTAAATTAAGAAAAGTAGCATGCAACTGTCATTAAAACAGACACATATACCAGTGAAACAGAATAGAAATACCATAAATAAACCCACACATCTACATCCAACTTATTTTAGACAAAGGTACCAGTACACATAATGGATAAAAGATATCTTCTTCAATATATGGTGCTTTGAAAACTGGATATCCACATGCAGAAGAAAGAAACTAGATTTCTCACTATATACCAAAATTAACTTAAAATTGATTAAGGATGTAAAGACCCCAGACAACAAAACTACTGCAATAAAACATAGGGTGAAAGCTCCATGACAGCAGTCTACATGAGGATTTTTTTGGATGAAACCTCAAAAGGATGGGAAACAAAAGAAAATGTAGACAAAACTACTATAAACTGCAAACCAAACTACAATGAGATACGACTTTCGTTCAGTCTGAAGGGCTACAATTTAAAAATTGAAAGATAATAAATGTTGATGGTAATGTGGAGAAAAGTCAGTCCTTACATACTTCTAGTGGGAATGTAAATTAGAACAGCCATTATGGAAAATAGTGTGGAAATTCTTCAAGAAATTAAAGCTAGAACTATCATATGACCCAGCAATCTTACTAATGAGTATATATCCCAAGGAAATGAAATCAGTATGTTGAAGAGATGTCTGCACTCCTATTTATTGCAGTACTATTCACAATAGCCAAAGTATGGTTAAATTAAATGTTTATCAATGGACGAATGAATAAAGAAAATGTGGTATATATAGACAATGGAATACTATTCTGCCATAAAATAAAAATTATGTCATTTTCAGCAACATAGAGGGACGTGGAGAACATTATGTTGGCTGAAATAAGCCAGCCACTGAAAGATAAATTCTATGTGATCTCACTTATATGTCGAATCTAAACAATTATTCTTATAGAAGTAGAGTAGATTGGTGGTTACAAGATGATGGGGAGAGGAGAGGAACGTGGTCAGCAGCTACAAAGCTACAGTTAAACAGGGGGAATAATTTCTGGTGTTCTATTGCATGGTGGGATGACTAGAGTTAACAATAATGTATTATATATTTCAAAATAGCCTAAAGAGAGATTTTTGAGTATCCTCACAATAAAGAAATGATAAATGTTTAAGGCGATGAATATACTACCTACCTTGATTTGATTGTTACAAAATTTACGTATGTAACAAAATATCACATTGTACCTCATAAATATGCCAAATGATGATGTAACGATTATAAATAATACTTTTTTAAACCTGGGTCTAAGTAAGGTTGCACATTTTTTCCAAACACAATGTGATCATAGATCATAGTGTTGGGAGTAGAATTCTGCTCATCTACAATAATGATTTTCCATACAAATATGTGGAATGGCAAAAATTAACCCAAAAGCCTGATACTTTATAACTGCGTGAGGTGGATGAGTGCCTGACAAAAACTACATCTAATGCAGAATAAAAGTTAGCAGTCATTCTGCTAAAAAAGAAATTTGAACTCCTAAAATAATGCATTAAGCAGATTATCTCAGCTAAACAGCAATTTCTACTCTATATTTAGCTTGTCCAATGTACTCAAAGAATAGAATATAAAATGTATTTCCTAAGTTGCTTGCTCTTTCTGACATTTTGGTGGACAGCAGGCTCTTAGAGCTGTGCTGTAATCCTCACTAGAGCAGCAATTCCCACCAATACATATTTAGAAAATGCTTTTACTCCAAGGACACTTGGGTCTTAAGTTACTGACCTTTGTCCCAATGCAGAATCAAAAGTGCTTCCATACAGTTGTCTCCTTGACTCATCTCAATTATAACAAAACAAAATAAATCTTTAAGACAGAAATGCACTTAGGATAGCTGATTTACTATTGTTCTGAGCTCACAGAAGTCTTTTTCTTTCTAGCACATTTCGGATGCAATAATAACAGAATAAATCTCCTGAAAACAAACAAATCTCTTTGGGAGCCAGAGAAAGCTCTTAAAAGAGTCATTTTGAGGTACCCAATTTCCTCTCTTCCACATTTGGATGTTCAGATATGTTTTGTAGAGAAAGACACTTAAAAGACTAGCTATCAGACACCTTGTCTCCTTTTTGGGACACTTTTGTGAAAAACAAACCACTTAAATGTGCTGCCTAAGTAGCTCATTTTATATTATCTATCTCTCTCATTCCTTCTAAGATGCCAAATGTGTTCTAATGGTCTCATATTTAGATGAACATTTACATGAAATGAAAGAAAATGATTTTGAAAAAAAATAATATAGTGTTTACTCCATAAAACTCTCAGACAAAGAGACAAATATGTTTATTTCTATACTGCCTTCTCATTTGTATCGAATTTGTAGTGTACCCATCTTCACTTCCACACCATAACATTACCACTGCTCTGTGGACAACAAGCTTTTTGTGGTGAAAACCAAACTCCTCCTCTTCTATCCAACCCCTTCCCTACTGCACAGCCACTCATACAACATACAGACTGTATTCAAACGCTCCCTTGTTCCAAACAGGGTTCTGGAGGAACTTGGTTGTCCCGAATCATCAATAGGCATAGATAAAAAGCTCCAAGCCAAAGGTTTAGTTTCCCCTATTCAAAGGCCCAGGAAAAATGTGGCTTCACAATAGAAAACGTTGTCAGCAGTAAACTCACCATACTCCAACCAAACACCAACAGTAAAATGGCACCCCACTCCTGTATGGGCCCCTCCCCTGATGCCCTCAGTGGTTTCAGCAAGGCCTAGCAAGGAAGTCGTCTTCAAACCTGCTCCTGGACTGTGAAAACAGGAGGCAGGGCTCCAACCACACCAACGCTTGGTGCTGGCTGGACTTTGCAGTTAGCCAATTTTCCATCCTACAGACATCAGGGGCAGCAGGTGGCGCTCTCTTTCCCCAAGATGGTGTCAACCTGGTCCAGGAACCAGCTGAAGCCCCACCACCACTCAACCGCCATGAGACTTAATGAGGCAGGCAAAGCAGGATTAGTTACCACTCTGCTTCACTCCCAGCACTAGTTCCAATCATTAGAATCAGAAGGGAAGAGAGTCTCCACACCCACATAGCATTCAGGAGGGAACAAGGTTGGGGAAGGCAGAGCTGATTGGCACTCTTAGCTTCTTCTTTCCCCATCCCTAGTGTCTGCCAGGCCTAATTGGAAGCTGAGCCAGATTGAAGTTGTACAACATTTTCAATTACTGAAGTAAAAGACAAGTCAACTATAAATTCTGTATCAAGTGAAATATATCAGGAATGAAAGGGAAACATTAGCAAGCTTAAAGGAAAACAGTTTGTTGCTAGCAAACTGTTAAAAGGGAAACTGAGTCATAACGTTTTAAAGTTTATTTGAGCAAACAATGAGTCATGAACGAGAAAGCTCCAAACCAAAAGTTTGGGGGCTCCACTGAGGAAATGCAAAGGAGAAGTTTTTTACAGGATGAACATGGAAGTCAAGAAAAGAAAATATTTTATTGGTTACAGTTATAAAGTTGCCTTATTTGGCCTATGCTATTGGAAAGTCCCTAGTTGTCTAGTTGTTTTTGTTGGTTGCTTCTGATTGTTTAAGCTTAAGTTCTGTTTTTCTTTAATATAGGTATATATTGCAAATCAAGCAAGGTTAAAGTCACTTATGTGACCTAATTGGCTTTGCCTGCTCAGGGATTCTTCAGATCTGGTCTTCATTGAAATTTCTTTTAAAAATTTTATTTTAAGTCAGGGATATATGTGCAAGTTTGCTACATACATAAACTTGTGTCATGGGGGTTTGTTGTACAGATTATTTCATCAACCAGGGTAAGCCATTAGCTATTTTTTCCTGATCCTCTCCCTCCTCCCACCCTCCATCCTTTGATAGGCCTGAGTGTGTGTTGTTCCCCAGAAGAACACATGGGTCCATTGTTCTCATTATTTAGTTCTCACATATAAGTGAGAACATGCCATATTTGGTTTTCCGTTCCTCTGTTAACTTACTTTAACATAACTTGTCTTGAAGAATAGGTGAAAGATTTCTCTTAACAGAGAGGAAATAATAAAAGAAGGCTTGGAACTTCAGGAAAAAGAGAATAAGTGGGTTAAAAAAAGAAAGAACAATAAAATATCTTCATCTCATGAGTTTTTTTACATCACATTTGATGGTTGAAGCAAAAATTATTACACCATCTGATGTGGCGCTCAATGTATGTAGAAGAAATACTTAATTATACTTAAAACATGAGAGTAAAACTGTATCTTTATGAAAATAAAAGTGATCTAGTCATGTGTTAAGGATTTGTTTGCCTAATGAATAATGTAAGCTTGTTATTTTCCCTAGAGATTTTGTTTTAAATACATTTAACATTACAGGCAAATTATCTGATGGCTAGATGCTTTTTAAAGGCTTATAAAATATTTAAAATCTGAAAGAAACATTATTAATGCAGAAATATATAATAATAAATGTTGCAACATTAAAACATTGCCTGGCCTGAGCTACCCAAAACTACCAAGATCATCGATGTCAAATAAAGGCTGAGAAACCATTTCAAAATAAATAAAACGTTAAAACTTTTTTGGGGGTAGGGGTGGAACGCTCTCTCACTCTGTCACCCAGGCTGGAGTGCAGTGGCATGATTTGGGTTCATGGCAACCTTGGCCTCCATGACACAAGCATTCTCGTGCCTCAGTCTCCCCAGTAGCTGGGACTACAGGCACATGCCACCCCACCTGGCTAATTTTTATATTTTTAGTAGAGACGGGGTTTTGCCATGTTGGCCAGACTGGTCTCAAACTCCTGACCTTAGGTTATACACCTGCCTCGGCTTCCCAAAGTGCTGGGATTACAGGTGTGAGCCACCATGCCTGGCCACGTTAACACTCTTGATGAGTTATTGTAATATATATTTTTGGTTTGAATCATGATCCAGAAATTTTAAAAGCTATAGAGAATATTATTAAAACAATGAACAACATTTGAATATAAGTTGAGGATTAGTTAATAATAGAAGTATTTAAAGAAAGTGTTACAATGTCAAATTACTCTCAAATTATTTATTAAAAACAAAAAATTAAACTATGTATGTATGTATAAGGAGTAAAAGAATTTGAGTGAGGCAGTAATAAAACAAATAAGAAAAATGGTAACAGTGGATAAATGTGAGAAAGAATAAAGTTCTTTGTATATTCTTCCAACTTTGCAAATATAAAATTATATCAAAATTAAAAGTTTCAAAAAAAGGAATTGCTTAAGGCAAGACAAAATCTTGGGTAATATATAAGCACCCTGCAATTATGCATTAATGTAAAATTCTTAAATTTCTTGAAACTATGGTTTCACTGATAAAGAGATCAATATGATAAACACAAAAATACCACTGATTAAGACATCAATATGATAAACACAAAAAAAATCAGAAATAATAAATAGCACATAACAAGAGAAGCATTTAACATGACCTTAACATAGCAGAAAGACCACTTGAGGCCAGGAGTTCAAGACCAGCTTAGACAACATAGTGAGAACCTGTTTCTACAAAAAATAAAACCTTTAACCAGGCATGGATAGCTACTTGGGATGCTGAAATGGGAGCTTATAGTCCTAGCTACTTGGGATGCTGAAATGGGAGGGTCCCTTGAGCCCAGGAGTTTGAGGCTGCAGTGAGCTATGATCACATCACTGCATTCCTGCCAGGATGACAAGGCAAGACCTCATCTCTAAAGAAACAAACAAAGGAACAAACAAACAAAAATACCCCAAAGTTTGTGTATGTATTTTTTAAAAAGAAATAAAGTAACACTGTAACTTATGATCAATGAATCCATATATAGATCATGAATCAAGTAATATTTTGTTACATATTCACAAGTATAAAGTATATTTATCACCTGTGGCACAAATTGTGTTAAAAATGTAAAAAATAGAAAAAAATATGTGAAATAATTTAAAGACATTGAAATTTTAATGAATATTAAATTTCAGGCATTTAATAGTACTATGCATTAGATTAGTTTCAGATAGGCCTTGTGTAGAATGGAAGTCATTGCCCTCAGCTTACTGACAAGATAATACATATAGATCACCTAATAGCAATTACTAGGAATTTTAAAGAATTTTATGAAATAACTAAATATCTAATATTTTTCAACTCCAAGTTATTTTAAAACAATCTCATTGTACGTATAATTTTGTTATTCACTTTATTCCCTCAATTAAAGAACTTAAGATCTTTTATAACATTATTTAAATGTAGTGACATTTAAATGTTCTTCTTGATTCTGTTATACCATAAGGTACTTTGCTAAAAGTCAAGTTGGAAAGAGACTATATAATCATAAAATGAATTTTGTTTAAAATCTGAACTTTGTTATGACATGGAATGCCAGTTTAAATTTGGAAATCTCATGTGAATTGTCATGAAAATGAGACAGTGATCAACATTACCAAAATGAAAAGAAAATATATTTGGCTCTAAAGCTGAAGTATATAAAATCTGGAATATGTAGGCCAATCAAATATAGATCCCTAAGAAGGAAGGAAAATGTCTCGTAGTGACAATTACTGTATTAATTTGAGAAGGGTGGCCACAGGCATAACTTGCAGTTGAAACTTGAGTGAGAAATGACCAAGACCAAAAATAATAATTTTACTTTAAGAATAAAACATGTGAAATAGCAATTATAATAAGCAAAACGAAAGCAAGCCAAAAAGGTAAATGAATTTTATTAAGTGGAAAATAAAATATTTTAAGAATTCAAGTTAATATCAAAATGTTGTTTATCACATAATTACAAATTGCCATCTGTATTAGTTCGTGTCCTCCAGAAAAACAGAACCAATAGGATATAGATAGATATATCAGAGTAGATTTACTATGAGAAGTGATTCATGTGATTGTGAAGGAGGAGAAGTCCCACAATATGCTATCTGCAGGTTGAATAACCAGGAAAGCAGTAGTGTAATTCAGTTTGAGTCCTAAGGCCTAAGAACCAGAGGTGCCAATAGTTCAATAGTGTCATTCTCAGCCTAGGGCCAAAGGCCAGTTGTGGGATTTGGAGAAAGCAGTGGTATCTGAGCCTCGGGCCAAATGCTAGTCCTGGGGGACTGGGAAGAGCAGTGGTGTCAATGTCAGAGTCCAAAAGTCTGAGAATGAAGAATTCTGATGTCTGAGGGCAGGAAAAGATGGATGTCCTAGCTCAAAACAGAGAGAGACAAAGTCTACCTTTTAATCAGAAGTCAGAGGTGGACTTTTTAGCTTTAGTGTCAAAATATATTTTCTTTTCATTTTGGTAATGTTGATCACTGTCTCATTTTCATGAAAATTCATATGGTTTTTCATATGAATTTTGGCTTATGATTATAATGTAGAAAGTCAAAAATAGTATCACTTCTACCCTCAGAGCTACAAATCCTATAAACTGTCTGAAAATTCGTAAGCTTTCTTAAATCTATAAAAGAGTTGAGGTCACAGAACTATGAATTATATGGGCACTTACTTATCTGAAGCAGATAACATTGGCCACTGGTTAAAATAATTCAGCTTAAAATATTAACATATTGCCAAAGGCCATGTCTAGAAAGAAAATATGGAATCACTGGGAGGCACAGGCACAAAGGCTGTTAGCATCCACTCATGGGCTCATTCACATGGTTATAATGTGTACTTGTATAAAGATGGGGAGTAAGTTGAAAGCATCAAGGAACGTCCCTGGTTGCCCAAGCCTGGGAAGACGGGACAGCAGCCACTGAACGAAAACACAAGGAACCCGGCCTGAATACTTCCTACTCTCTCTCATGTGGAAGAAGAACCTTAAATAACTTGTGGAAGAGCAACCAATCCTGGCACTGTTAGAACATTTGTGAAAACATATGGTTTCTGGGACAAATAAAAAATATATATCTTTTTTTCTAAGTTAGAAGAAATAAGTCTTGTTGTAGACATATCAGCTGAAGACAGAAGAGAATGTCTATGATTAACTTACACACAAAACACAGAGACAGGGTGCTTGTCTTAAGAGCAAGGTTTCATCAAAACAAGAGAGAAAAAAAAAAAAAAAGAAAAAAAAAAGCAGAGCATCTACGAACTGAGAAAGAGAGACCAGTCTAACATCTGTGTGGTTTGGAATGCTAAAAGAAGACAGAACAAAAAGGGTAGAGAAATATTTAAAGGAATAGTGTCAGTTTTCCCCCAAATTAATGACAGACTCCTATTGATTTAAGAAACTCAGAAAACATCAAACAGAATGTCAAATACAAACACAAATACACACACAAACACACACACACACACACACAGAGAAAGAGAGAAAGTCATATTATATTAAAATTGTCTTTAATGGAAGACAAAGAGAAACACTTCATTGTGGGCAGATAAAAAATATTCATTACATACAGGGGAACAAATGGAAAAAAAAAGGTGGACTTCTGATCAGAAATTATGCAAACCAGAACAAGACAGAGTAACATTTTTAACTTGATGAAAGAAAAAAATAATAACAAAACTGCCAAACCAATATCCTCTACTTGTATTAACCAGGGCTCTTCAGAGAAACAGAACCAGTAGGATCTATGTATAGATAAATGGAAAAAGATTTATTGTGAGGGATTGGCTTCTTCGGTATGAGGATAAAAAGTCCCACTATTTGCCATCTGCAAGCTGGAGGCATTAAAGACAGTGATATATTTCTAGGACAAGCCCGAAGGCCCAAGAACCAGGAGAGCTGATGTCTGAGGGCAGGAGAAGATGAAATGTCCCAGCTCAAGCAAATTTGCCCTTTTTCTGACTCTTGTTCTGTTTGGGCCCTCGATGAATTAGATGATGTTCATTCACATTGATAAGGGTAATTTTCTATACTCAGTGTACCAATTCAAATGCTAGTATCTCCAAGAAATACCTTCACAGATATACCCCAAAATAATGTGTTGCCAGCTACTTCAGCATCCCTTAGCCCAGTCTTGTTGACACTAGACTTTAACCATCACAAGTTCATCTCGTGTCATTTTGGCACCTATATACATCTCCTTAAACCATATTTAATTTCCATGTATAAATAATAACAAGACCACAATTTTACCTAACTGTATGCAACTATCCAGCATAGAACTGAAAATGCACTAAGTCCCTCTTGTATCACCCATATTGTGTTCCCTTCGACTTTAGCAAGCCCTGCAGCTATCGTGGTTCTTTACCTGGCAGGGAGGCACAAATCTTCATGAAGGCTCTGGGCCTTTAGTAATCCTGCCTGACTATTGTAGTTTTTCATTGACTTTAATCACAGGGAATGGTAACATTAAGACACATCTTAAAGGATATCCTGTATTCTGAGCATATTCTTTCTTACCTTCATTGTGGAGTAATAGTTTAATTCATTTTTGGTAGCTAAGATCAATTGCTGCAGTCAACACCATAACTCATTTATTTGCCTGTTGATTCAAAGGCATGAGGATCCCAGAGTGGTCAGGTGGAAGTCTTAACCTCCATTTCAATGAAATCATTGGGTGCCTCTTGGTAAAAGCATTCCTCCTGAAACCTACTGTTAAGCTAGTAGATCATGAGTCATAAAAACAGAAAGCAAAAATTTTGCTTGTGGGTGAATAGGGGTGATAATGAGTAGCGCTACTCATTTCCACCACTTAATTCCTGAACTATTAACATGCTTAAAGAAAGAAGCAAAAATAAACAAATAAATAAAACTGTGAAATTGTTATTCTCTACTCAACACACATCTGTTTCAAGAATAAAGAGAAAATAAAGACTTTCTCAAGTAGTCAAACATTGAGAAGAATCACTGACAATAGACCTATAGCTCAATACATGTTAAAGAAAAGTCTTCAGGAGGAATAAATATGATACTAAATGAGAAACAGGAATCTACAAAAGGAAATAAAAAGCTAGAAATTGAATAAATAAAAATGTCAATTTTATTTTTCTCTCATCTTTAATCACATTAGAAGATAAATGTATTAGTCCATTTGTGTTGCTATAAAGGAATACATGACTCTGAGTAATTTATAAAGAAAAGAGGTTTATTTGGCTCACAATTCTGTAAGCTATACAGAAAGCATATTGCTGGTATCTGCTTAGCTTCTGGTGAAGTCTCAGGAAGTTTTCACTCATGGCAGAAGGCAAAAAGGCAGGAGGTATGTCACATGTCACACAGTGAAGTGGAAGCAAGCAAGAGAGAGATAGAGGTGACACAACCAGCAGTTTCAAACAACCAGCTCTTGCATGAACTAACAGAATGAGAACTCACTCACTGCTGTGAGGACAGCACCAAGATATTCATGAGGGATCCACCCCTATGACTCCAACTCCTTCCACCAGGCCCACCTCTAATTTTGGGGATCACATTTCAACATGAGATTTCAAGGGAACAAATATCCAAATCATATCAATAACTGATTATCTAAAACAAAAGTAGTAGCAATATATTGTGAGTTTGTAATACTAAATATTAAATGTATGATATTAAATACTTAATATTAAATGTATGACAAAGAATGAGAGGAAGAAAATGGGAGTAGACTTTTGTAAGTTTCTTAGAAAACAGAAAAGCACTAGAACCAATAATTGAGCTTAGTAAGGTTGCAGGATACAAAATCAATATATAAAAAATCAATTTTATATCTATGTGCTAATAATGAAAGATTGAATATTGAAAATTTGTATATATCATTTACCATAGCACCAAAAGGAGGAGTTTAAGGGTAAAGGTTTGGTATTGAATTTGTTTCCTAACAATTCCTAAAATGCAGATATACTATTGTCTCATTCTTTCTTGGGAATGTTTATTTTGCTTTTAACATAAGGTATAGAATGACTTTTCTGACTTTTTGCTTAAGGAAGTAGAAAATTAAACTTTAACTGCTGCAAACAGAATAATCACACATTAGGGCACTGGGAATTTCAGTGTTTCAGGTGTTTTAGAAAAGCCTCAATAATCTGAAGTTTCGCATGCTCATTTACATAACACATGGGTTCTAAGACTTTTGAGGTTCACTATTTCCACATATTGAACTCTAATAGCAGCATGTGCATATTTTTGAGATATCAGATGTATAATCTTGGAATGGTATTTGAAATACTAAATGCATTTAAATGAACTAAAATGATTCAAGAAGAGCATATTGCACTTACAACACTTATACACTATGCTATGGGCTTCTAAAAAGAGGTGGGTGTGATGCTGTGAAGAAAAGCAATTCCATTCTCAGTAGGTTATCACAGTGTATTTTCAGAAGTTTCTAATTGAAGGCATGCTTCATTTGCCTTGGCTATAAAAAAAAAATCTACATTTGCTCATGATTATGTCTGTAAATGCCCTCATAAAATGTACTCTAGCAAACACACCCACATGCTTGCATATGCACACACACACGCATATACACACATTTTACAATTTACTTAGAAATGCTTTCATGTAGATTACACTTCTTATTCCTTGTGTGGTTTTTCTGAGATTGCTAAGAGGATAGAAAAGTTAAATGTTAATGTAAATTAAATATATTGAACCATTTCAAAAACCCTGAATCCTAATTTATGAAATTTAATTTTAAAATAGGAAAATGTCAAAAAGAATTTTCTAAATTATGTACTCTGTATCCTGATTTTTAAAATCAATGATTTAATTTTTAAAAATGGTTTAGATTGCTTTGTTTAGATTTTCTTGAAAACATTGATATTCTCTCCCACACACAGGTATACACACATGCATACATACAAGAAAACAGATAAAGTATATTCAATATCTATGTTTAATATTTCTTTCCATTTTCTAATGTTTTATTTCTTATTCCTTTTTTATAAAGGAATAAGAGGTATATAATAACACACTCACATTTTCAAGATAGTTGTATGGATAATAATTACTATCATAGAAGAATATAAGACTGAAATAAAAATTGAATATTAGTAATGCCTTTAGAAACAAAAATCATCATGTCAATTGCTGGTATTCCATTTCTTCTCTTCTAGCCCAAGGAGGCTAGAGAACACCAGAGAGTAAAATCGTCTCCTCCCTGGAGTAACTTTTATCTCATGATCTTCAACTCTTAATAATCTCTGCCTAACAAATTTCGCTTTCATAAATCCCACCATTTTAAGATGCAAAAACTTATTTTGAAAATCAGAAGTTATCTCAGGCTTTGTTGCCATAGAGACATATGCCAAAATCTTGGATATTCCATTTAATATGTTCTGTGATATTGGACAAAGTACTTATCCCTGTGAGCCTCAGATTCATCAGATGAAAACTACAAAGTCACTGAATGGAATAGCAAAGCAATAGGAGTAGAATTACTGCTCCATAGTGACTAATAAATAGTGAACCTATTATTACCATAAAATTACTTTTATATATAGAGAGAATTTTATTAGAACATAGGTTCTGTGTGTTGCAAAATGTTTTACGTTACAGATGATTAGTCATGCCTTTCAAAATACAGAGGTGTCCAAAATCAAGTCCAAAAATGCCGTAAGACCTTAATAACTGTAGGCAATGAGATAGCTCAACATCTTGCAAACTCATCAAGACTAGAGGGAGTGGGAGATATACATAGCACAAGCAGCAAAGCCTAAAGTGAATATTTCACATTGAAACCTAAAACAAGGGTGGTTTTGTATCAACCTATAAATTATTCACTTATTTATTATTTCAACAACTATGTATTATCTATTGTAGTTTTAGCATCATTCTTCAAACTTTGAAGACACAGTGATGAAAATTCAGGGGGCCTCTCCTCTTGTGAAATGCATGAACACAGATCTGCAGAAATAAATTATGTTATTGAAATTATTTCATTTATTAGTTTTTAAGTGTATGCTCCTCTCTAAGCAATAAAGAAATAAATAGAACAATTTCAGATGCTTGTAAAAGTAAATAAGAGCTGGAAAGATGGTGAATGAGCAAAAGGAAAAGGAGATCATAAACCCATAAGATTTGATCATATTTTGAATATAAAGATCAAGAAGAAAGTAGAATAGAGCTGTCAACTGAGGTTTGTGGTTCATTCATTATTATGCATATAGTTAATACACGAGTATTCTCATTCATTCATATAATTAACATGCGTGCTGTTAATACCAATAATAATTCAAGAGAAAGAAAATGGAAGATTATTAATATTGCTTTAGAGCTGCACAGTTCAATAAAATAGCTATTGGCTACATGTGGCTACTTAAATTTAAAAGTGCTTAATATGCAAATGCTGCTAATGGGTACCATATTGAACCACACAAACACACACACACTATTTCTACCTCCACAGAAGTTTCTATTGGACAGAGTTGCTTAACAGTTTTAACTGTCAATAGGAACTGCCAGTAATAATGTTTTATGTGTTCTGAAACTCAGAAAAAAGGCTATGATTATTGATAAATAATGTAAAGTAATAAATATGAGAAAACATCTAAAACGTGAGCATTGAATTTGAGGCAAGAGAATTAAGTACAAAAGTCTACACGTTTCAGTAGGAAAAGGTAGAAATCATGAATGATATGAGAAAATACAAAATATTTTCAAAATGAAAAGAGAGCACAACAAAAAAGTTTGCTAAATGATTAGACAATCCGAAATTTAAACAACTAAATTATAAAAAACTAACAGTTATTAGAGGCTGACAATTAAGAAAAAGATGACTATATCGGTGAATTAATAGCGCTAATATATTTGTGTATGCAATTGGAGTGCTTTTCTTAAATGAGAAGAGTTGTAGATAAGAAAAGCTTGAACTGAACTTTAAAATATTTATTTGAATTGTATCTTTTAAATTATTTTGGTTCACAGTTCATAATGGGAAATGAAATGGGAGATGTGTAATTGAGCATGGTTTAGATTACATATTCAGCAGAAGATTCAATAGCCATGCCTGGTTAATTTTGTCAACTGAATATATCTGTATCTTCTATATACTTATTACAGACAAATATGCTTATACAAATGCACATACATACATATAGAGGCTCCAAGTGTACAAAAATTAGACTCCTTGGAATCCCCAATGTACCTCTGAGTAAGGAATAATACAGCATTACTATATATCATCTCAAAGTATCTTTCTGCACAACATAATTCTCTAAAAGAAGTTCACTACTAGTGCCAGAACTATACCATATAAAGGAGCAGTAAAAATGCCACTTTTGAGATTGCTTACAAATTGTTGGGAATAAATGATTCCCTATTAAGCTATAGTTTAGCAAGAGCATTGAAGAGACACCAACTAACAAGCAGAATCACCAATATTTATCTTGCATTATGAATCTTTACCTTGGCAAAGATTGGCTGTGCCCAGACTATAACATCCCAGAGGGTCTGGCCTTACAGGAACCAGTGATTAGCAGGCAAGCCTGACTTAGAAATTATAAAATTAGTTGTATCCAACCAGGTTTTTAGAATGATTTTTTTAAATGGTTTTCTCTAAAAACCATTCTAGAAAACACATGAGTGAGTCTCACTGAACAGCAATTGCACTAAGGAAGTTTAACTGACCCTTTCTTCTTGTCACTGATAGTGTTGGTGGGTGGTCTTCTGCTGATGACTCCAGAGAAGAGGAAAAAAGACATTATATATTTAGCCTCATCTAGAGTCCATATCATTTTAGCACTGTCTGTCACCAAGTCTATCCTATCTTACTAGCCTCTGCCAGACCAAATCAACATAACTATAATGAGGATACTTGATTTTTTTAACTGCAGTGTTAGGTAGATTTTCAGCATTTAGTACAGTATGACAGAAAGAAAGGTTGTAACTTTCTTTTTTATATACACTTTTTAAATTATATTTTAAGTTCTGGGGTACATGTGTTGATCTTGCAGGATTGTTACATAGGTGCACACATGCCATGGTGGTTTGCTGCATCCATTCCCCAGTCACCTACATTATATATTTCTCCCAATGTTATCCCTCCCCAAGTTCCCCATCCCCTGCTATCCTTCCCCTAGCCCTCACCCCACAACAGACCCCAGTGTGTGATGTTCCCCTCCATGTGTCCACGTGTTCTCATTGTTCAACACCCACCTATGAGTGAGAACATGTGGTGTTTGGTTTCTGTTCTTGTGTCAGTTTACAGAGAATGATGGTTTCCAGATTCATCCATGTCCCTGCAAAGGACACAAACTCATCCTTTTTTATGGCTGCATAGTATTTCATGGAGTATACATGCCACATTTCTTTATCCAGTCTATCATTGATGGGCATTTGGGTTGGTTCCAAATCTTTGCTATCGTAAACAGTGCAGCAATGAACACATGTGTACATGTGTCTTTATAACAGAATGATTTATAATCCTTTGGGTATATATCCACTAATGGGATTGCTGGGTCAAATGGTATTTCTATTTCTAGATCCTTGAGGAATTGCCACATTGTCTTCCACAATGGTTGAACTAATTTATACTCCCACCAACGTGTAAAAGCATTCCTATTTCTTCACAACTTCTCCAGCTTCTGTTGTCTCCAGATTTTTTAATGATTGCCATTCTAACTGGCATGAGATGGTATCTCATTGTAGCTTTGATTTGCATTTCTCTAATGACCAGTGATGATCAGCATTTTTTCAGATGTTTGTTGGCCTCATAAATGTCTTCTTTTGAAAAGTGTCTGTTTATATCCTTTGCCCACTTTTTAATGGGGCTGTTTTTTTCCTGTAAATTTGTTTTAGTTCTTTGAACATTCTGGATATTAGCCTTTTGTCAGATGGGTAGCTTGCAAAAATTTTTTTCCATTCTGTTGACTGCTGGTTCACTCTAATGATTGTTTCTTTTGCTGTGCAGAAGCTCTGAAGTTTAATTAGATTCCATTTGTCTATTTTGGCTTTTGTTGCCATTGCTTTTGGTGTTTTAGTCATAAAGTCCTTGTAACTTTCTTTAAATTGAGACTGCCTTATATTATAGAAAGCAGACGTCACCAAAATACAATCATCTGTTTGTAGATGGGAGGTGCTCTGCATGAACAAACTACCTCTAATGATCCCAACCATTCTGACGAATGAAGATCCTTCAACTCCTCTTTCCTTCTGCCTGTACTCCTTTCAATACTTTTCAGTCTGTTGCATTCACCCTTACCCTCTGGAAACTATATTTCTCTACAATGAAAATATAATTTTGCCTCTTGATTCACTGAGCATCATGACCTGGAACAGAACTTCAGGCATAAGTAAATGAGGTTCCAACTGGCAGACTCTATGAGAGGAAGATGGGTTCCAGTCCTGTGATGGGGTAAATGGTTTGTTCAACTTTAGTTCAGTCTTACCTCAGAAGAAAGCAACTCTGCATTTTTTGTAGATCGTGTAAGAAGTGAATACAAACACTGATCTGTAAGACAAACTTTTTACCCCTTGTTAATAACAGTAGACCTTTTCAGTAAATTTTAGTAGCTATTGACACATTTTTGCTTCTTTCTTGTAATATGGTACAAAAGAAACCATTTTAGCTACAATTGGCTTTCTCTTTAGTATATAAAATTATACTAGTGGTATAAGATTATGTAAAACATCCTCTTTCTTTGATGCAAATAGGGTAGCAACATTGATAATGTGGTACAAGTAAAATATTATATGTAAGCAAATAGTCATGGCACATGCATAGGCAGTCAAGAAAATGATAGCAAAGTATTGAATAATCACCTAACAAACTTGTGTTACATTTGATCTTTATATCAGAAATTTTAGAGTTCTTGTAGTGGTAGGGACATTGATTTTCAGAACTATCTTTTCTGTAATAATTTCATTGGCTACACTGTGGCAGGTTGAAATATAAATATATTAAATGAAATCTGAAGTCACATTTTTTAATGGAAGACCTTCCATTAGTTAATGTTTGTCTTTAAAAAAGCCTACTAGTTGTTGACTTAAACATCCACTGTTTCCTTTTTCTTTAACAATAGAACACAAGATTTTTAGCTGAACATACAATTGTCCCAAATAGTACAATTCCCCAGCTTCCCTTGCAGCTACTTAAAGTCACGTGCATGGATTATGGGAGTTGTATGCAGAAGTTTCATGCTTATTTGTAAGAAATGTCATTATATAAAAGTTCATACTTTTCTTTGGTCTGAACACATTCTTACTGAATAAAATGTATATGTGAGGAATACAACTAGAATTGCCATACCAAATTATGAAGACCACTCTGAAGACTGCAAAGCAGTTACAAATAAGTCCATTTAGACTGCAACTGCTGTACTAATTCTGCAGTGTGTAGTTCAGTACTGATTTACGTGAGATATTTTCTGTTGCTTAAGTCCACGTTCTTTGTGATTTTCTGTTAAGTACAGAAAATTGCACCTAATCGTAAAAGTGCTGTAAGTTGAAATCACTTCTCGACCAAGAATTTAAATGTCACAAATAAAAAAGTGACACAAATTATAAGATTTTGTTTCTGAAAAACAAGTTACCTATTTTATGACACTTTAGAAAAGAAAACATGGGAATTGTGAGTGTCATGTAGTATTCTTCACTTTCTGACTTTCTTGTTCATAAGTGGTTAAACATGCAATTTTGAAAAATGTGTTCTTTTCCTATCAACTGCTCAATAAATACATGGTTTTATTGTTTATGGTGTTTAGAATTTTTCTAAAAAGTATAAGAGCAAGAGGTATAAAATATACATATAAAGAGATATAAAACATATATATATATATATATAGAGAGAGAGAGAGAGAGAGAGAGAGCGTCACTGTCTCCCAGGCTGGAGTGCAGTGGCACGATCTCAGCTCATTGCAACCTCTGCCTTCTGAGTTCAAGCAATTCTCCTACCTCACCCTCCCAAGTAGCTGAGATTACAGGCATGCGCCACCATACCCAGCTAATTTTTGTATTTTTAGTAGAGATGGGCTTTCACCATGTTGGCTAAGCTGGTCTCAACTCCTGACCTTAGGTGATCCACCTGCTTTGGCCTAGCAAAGCTCTGGGATTACAAGTATGAGCCACCATGCCTGGCCGATATTTTTAGTTTTTCGTAAGGTTACTCTGCCTTTGAACAGCAGCCTTGACTTCACCAGCTGTGTACGCTAAAGCTGTTTACTTTGCCTGTCTAAGCCTCAGCTTCCTCAGAAGTAGAGTGAAGACAGTAACAATACCTCATAAAGTTATTGTGAGAGTTAAATATGATATAAAATAAAAAGTTATTAATACTGTACCAGGAATCAAGATCATATTTAAACCTTCCATTAGTGTAATGATGAAAATGAAAATTAATAAATGGGATTAATAAATGGGATAAGACTATATTTGAAAGGTACCACATGTTTTACATTATTTCTCACATTAATGTATTTATATATTTATTTCACATAAATTTCAAAATAGAACAAAAAATAAAGGATACCTTGGTCACGTGCATCAAAATGATTTTAAAGGTATATCTCATATTGCGTTAAATTCTGGGAACTGTAAGGAGTTAACAATAAAATATAATCTAGTCTAAGTGAAGTGAGTACTTCTGAAAAATTATACTTACTCCAATTGTTTCTTTAGTGTCCCATCTTAAAATCGAATGGGTCAGGACTAACTTAATAATTCTAGCATAATTTAGAAAACTTAAGTTTTCTAGGTTTTCCTCCTGGAATTGAACTGTATACAAACTAACTTATTTACTAGAGACAACCCCACTAACTAGAATTAATATAGAAATTGGCATCTTCACATGATATTTTCTAAATTCAATAAGCTATAATTAATTAACCGATCTGAAAAATAAAATTTATTATATTAGAAATATTTGGAAATTTATTTCTGATTTGACTGTAGGAAAATTAGGTTTGTCAAGTCACCGAGTTTATGAGCACATCAACTAACCCAAGCAATCATGGTTACCAACAGCACAACATATGCAACTTAACGACACAATTTGCCAAAAATGACAAAAACTGAATCCCTGCTGAACACTCTTAAGTGGGATATCTAACTTCAGATGCTTTTAGTTAGCATAATGTCTTCCCACATGAAATAAGATAATAAGAAGCAGAAAAGACTCACAAGCAATGCTTGACTTGTTCCAACTGCTTGTGAATTAAAAACAGCTGTGGACAGTAGGAGGTTGGTCTCTACTTAAATACAACGTTGGCAACATAGATAATGATATTATCTCTTTCTTGTAACAGAACGTTAAGAATCATTAAAAGAGAAGTAAAGGACTTATAAACATTCCCAAGCACTTTTAGTAAGGTAGTTATATTTTAGGAACATTTAAATATTTGTAACCCCTTGATTTCATTTTCTTCACTAGTAATTTTCTAAATCATATTTAAATCATTGCAAATATCACACAAATTTGAACTTTTTTCTTTTTTGCAAATAATGTTTTGAACTATGATTAATGTAAATTAACCATACTTACATGCCATAAACAGAGCAACATCTGATGTGTAAGCAACATTCAAGTTTCATTGAGCTGTGAATATTATTAATAATACTGGTAAGCACTCACCTGTCAAGAATAGAAGCAGCTCTTCCAATACATAAGCAATGAATACAATCATAACAGACAGTTGTGTCTATGTGCTTTGTCTATGCCTATTTAAATAAATATCAAACAAATGTCTGTGATATTTGCAATGATTTACATAGACATAGACAAAGCACATAGACATGTACTTTCCCATTTCTAATATATATTATATATTTTAATGTATTATATTATTACCTAATAATAGGGAATATTTGTGAACTACTTTGTCTTTTGGTATCAATAATTTCAGAAATAAGGTCTTTGGAAAGTTGTTATCATTTCAAAAACTAATGGATAATACAATTGTCTGTTATGATTGTATTCATTGTTTACATTTTTGAAGATCTGCTTCTATTCTTGGCAGGTGTGTGCTTTCCAGTATTATTAATAATATTCACAGGTCAAAGAAACTTGATTGTTGCTTACAAATCAGATGTTACTCTGTTTCTGGCATGTAACACAGAAATAGAGGACAGCATCTTACAAACTAAATAGAGAACATTTTTCAAGGGATTAATAGTAGGTACTGGTTTCATGATTCAATAATTCATGATCATAGACAAAAAGTGCAATTTCCATCTCTTACTTTTTTTCCTCAGTTGTTAAAAATGTAACCATGAAAATGTAACTAACCTTTTAGAAATTTTTTTTAAAATCCACAATATATGCACTGTTAAAATGTAATATTCCTGAAAGAGAAAGAAAACACACTATAATTAATAAAGAGTACATTGTCTTTTCACTGGCTTTACATTCAATTTTAGAAGAGGCAGGAGTGCAGGGACAGAATTGGATGGGAGATGGATGTGTCAGCTGTAAATTGTTAGGAGTCACTAACCAGCTCTCAGGCCTTGGAAAAAATATCTGTATGATCTCATTTTCTCAATGAAAGTTTGACATGATAGCTTGGAATTAAGAAACATCTAATTTGTAAAACAACTACTCATCAGGAAATTATGTCAACAAAAACAAAAAATCTTTGTATTTAGAGGAGTCTATGTCAATCCACTTTAGCAGTATGAATTATTTCATTCTGAAGCTAGTTGAAAATTTAACTGACAATATGTACCTATAAAGACATACATATGCATATCGGGTATGCATTTGTACATGGATGTGTGTATATGTGTGTGTGCATGTCGTTATTTCTGTATTTCTGTTCAACACCACTTCCTCAAATATGTCGTATAAAAAGTGGAAGGTAGGATTTTTTTTTAATTAAAAAGTTTAGAATGATTTGAAAGTATGATCATTATGTTTTTAATACATTTCACTTCTAGAATTTCTTCCCTGCTCCTACCTCCTGATTTCAATTATCACCTCAATGCCAACATGCCCTAAACATATAACTTTCTTTGGTTCTGTCTCATATTTCAAACTGTACTGAACATTTTAAACCTGTAACCTTGTTACTGCCTCAAAGATATCTGCTCTGTTTTCTTTCCTAATATCCCTTCCTTTCCTCTTTGAAAGAGGCCACTATTTTACTGGTTGCTTTGGCTAAAAATTTGGCAAACAATTTTGCTGTTTTTGATGGAAGTATAACATGATATACACACATAATTGTACAACTTGATTAATTTACCCAAAGTGAAAATATATTATCAACCAGATTAAGAAGCAGAAAGCAGAAAGATTTGTGAAGGCCCTGAGAGCCAGGGATCATGGAAATTAAATCACTAACACATAATCGCCCCCATACTGAAAGGTCTTTATACTGAATGGAAAGCTTAGTTTGTCAATGTGAGAAGAGCAGACAAAGCTGGGAGAGTGCTTCACAATGAAAGGTGGGATTCCAGGTTTTGAGCTTAGAGGCAACCTCAGGAAGAAATAGGCTGTGCCTTGTTACCAGCTGAGAGCACCTTTTCCAGGACAAAACCTGCATTAATGAGAAACGGCTAAGAACAGAATTTAAACTGGGCAGGACAGAGACATTAAAAGTAAGACAAGAGAATATCCAGATAGAGAGCAGAGAGAGGAACAGACTAGGTAAATCTCAAGAAATGAAAGTGAGATTTTTTAACATTTCTTGATAACAAAGCAGATGGGAGTCCTTATTGTCTGTGTGAGTTAAATATCACTACTTTAGAAAATAAAAACACAGCAGAAAGACATGCCCACCCAACATAAATATTTTAGCCTCACAGTTGTATATGAAATAACTTTAAAAAAATTCTAGGAAGATTTATGAAAAAACAGAGTGAGACTTATTTAACATTGGTCTCTCAGCTTCATACTCATCCTCCTATACTCTGCTTTATGATGCCAAAGCAGTGTGCCAACCACATTTCTTCACTCCCAGCTGTCTCCCACTTATGCTTGACTAGTGGAAAGCACTACCCAGATGTCTGGAGGCTGAAGAAGAAAGAATAGTCATGTGCTTTCCCATTTCTAGTTAAATCTTTTAGTCCTGGTCAGCCTGACCCTAACAATGTGTTTTAACCTTGACAGCTGAAGCTCATTCCAGTAGCAGCTGTTGTTTCTTGTTTGCAGATTTGTCAGCACTCACAAAACTAATTTTAATTCAATCCCTCAGAGATACCAGCACCAACCCATTGGCACACCCTCCTCATAGGTCTATGTCCCAGGCCCATGGGGTCCCTCATCTGAACTCAGATAAACTGACGTCAATAGATAAACTGACGTCAACCACATGTTCAATAGATTGTGGTTGAATCTACCTGGAAAATTATAACAAAATGGCCAATGTCAAGGCATAATCTAGTAAACTGACTGGGATTTATAAAAGATAAAAGTTTGTATGGGCATGCAGGAAAAATCTGAGTCATTTATAAAGAAAAGATTGACTTAAGATTTTGTGTGCTTAATGCCTTATGTAGAGGGCAATGTAGAGTCATAGTTAAAATCCTAAACTTGAGCCATAGTGAGACCAGGATTTATATCAAGCTGAACTGACCCTCATATTTAACACTGCAGGAAAATTGCTTTGTGTGTAATAATTCAAAGAATATTGTTCTCTTGAAATTTCTCTTGAGAAAACAACTGGAACATGGGCTTCAGACAGAAAAAAATTACTAGAGTTGTTTGAATGTATAACTCGTAGTATGTGATCTATCTATATATAATATTTGTATATACATATCAAATATATATTACATTTACATATATATTTTCTTGTAGAACTAATTATAAATAGGAGATGATAGAGATTAAAGACTCCATAATGCTTATAGACTCTGAGAATAAGATTATGACAAAATATCAAAAAGTACAAGAAGGGAGAAAGCACATGACAAGTAGAGTAAGATCCCAGATTTTCACAGAGATGTTACCTGAAAGTAAGAAGGTATTACTAAAATTAGATGCTGGATGTGATGGAAGGAAACAGTAAGAAGTTACTAAATAAAGTTGATACTGTTCACAGTGAGGAATTACTATCCAGTGCTGAAGCTAGACACATGCCCCCACACTCAAGGGTAATATAAAACAAGGAGCACAATGAATCTCAAATCAATATAAAATTATTTAATTTAAATAAAACATAAAAATAGTATAACTAAGGCCAAACATATTGGGTTTATCAATAAAAGTAAATTAGTTTAGTTCAAAAATAAAGTGCAACACATCAATTGGCTAACAAAACAAAAGCTAAACCTAGGCTTTATGCAAAAGAAAATCTTGGAATAAAGAAATCAGAGCCAGGCACAGTGGCTCATGCCTGTAATCCCAGCAACTCAAGAAGCTGGGAGGATTGCCTGAAGCCAGTAGTTTGAGACCAACCTGGGCAACATAGTGAGACCGCATTTCTACAAAAACAAATAAATTCATAACAAGTAAATAGCTGAGAATGGTGGCTCATGCATGTAGTCCCAGGTACTCCGGAGGCTGAGGAAAAAAGATTGATTGAGTCCAAGAGTTTGAAGCTGCAGTAAGCTGTAATCCTCTGCATTCCAGCTTGGGTGGCAGAGCCAGACCTAACTTAAAAAAATTACAATGGTTAAAAATAAAGAATAAAGATTCCCAATTTAGGCTTGGACATGTAAAGATCTTAAAAGTAACCACTACTGTTCTTACAACTAGTAAAATGTATGTAAACTAAAAATCAAAGATTTTGTTTTTCTGGATCCATCAAAGAACTAAGTTATAGGACCCACCACCCTTTCCAAATCTTGAGATAATTGAATTTAGAAAATCACAATCAAGATAACTTACCTGGAGCAGAAGCCACCAGGTAAGCTGATTTTTATAAATTGATAGGTAGAATTAAGTGGTAATTTGATGAATGGCTAGAGACAAGTTTAAAATAGTATGAGAGTGAAACATTCCTGGGAGCTGCATTATTTGGGGACTCTCTCACTTTTGAAAATTTTTCATCCTGTAACTCAACAAGTTCTTATGGTGAGGATCTCAGTAAAGTCTTAAGGCTTTGGCAGGAGTAGGTGAAGAATAGACATTATATAACCAACTCAGAGAATTTTACCAGAAAAAAACTGAATGTATAAGAAGAAAAATAAATCCTAGAATTGAAATGTAAAATAATAATTGAATAAATAGAAATAACAGAATGCCATAAATAGCAGGAGAGAAAAAAATAAAATTACATATATTGATATGGTTTGGCTGTGTCCCCCCACAAATCTCATCTTGACTGTAGTTCCCATGAGAGGGCCCCAGTGGGGGGGTAATTGAATCATGGGGTGGTTACCTCCATGCTGTTCTCATGACAGTGAGTTCTCACAAGACCTGATGGATTTATAAAGGGGCATTTCCCTCACTTTTCTCTATACTTCTCCTTGTTGCTGTCATGTGAAGAAGGGTATGTGTGCTTCCCATTCCTCCATGATTGTAAGTTTCCTGAGGCTTCCCCACCCATGCTGAACTGTGAGTCAATTAAACCTCCTTCCTTTGTCAATTACCCAGTCTTGGGTATGTCTTTATTAGCAATGTGAAAATGGACTAATTCATACATAAACTCAGAAACTGTGTATTAACATAGAGTAAAGAATATGACATACGTAGATGACAGGTGTCAAAATCTGAAATAGGCTGGGCATGGTGGCTCACACCTGTAATCCCAATACTTTGGGATGCTGAGGTAGGTTGGTCACAAGTTCAGGAGTTCCAGACCAGCCTGGACGACATAGTGAAACCCTGTTTCTACTAAAGATACAAAAAAAAGTAGCTGGATATGGTGGCACATGCCTGTAGTCCCAGCTACTTGGGAGGCTGAGGCAGGAGAATTGCTTGAACCTTGGAGTTGGAGGTTGCAGTGAGCCGAGACCTCACCATTGCACTCCAGCCTGGGTGACAGAATGAGACTCCATCTCAAAAAGAAAAAAAAAATCTGAAATAAATGGAATTTGAGATCCAGAAAGAGATAAGAGAGAGAATGACCACAATGTCTAGGTCCTCTCAAATATTTAAAAAGACTTCTCAAGAAGGATGGTCACAAATAAGCCCAGAAAGTAAAGACTACAATAAATATCTAACCCTTCAATGCCCAGACACATGTTAACATCTACAAATATCAAGAGATTCCAGGAAAACATAACCTCATCAAATGAACTAAGTAAGGCACCAGGGACCAATCCTGGAGAAACAGAGATATGTGACCTTTCAGCCAGATAATTTAAAATAGCTGTGTTGATGAAACTCAGAGAGTTTCAAGGTAACACATAGAAGGAATTTAGAATTCTATCAGATAAATATAACAAAGAAATTGATAAAATTGAAAAGAATCAAGCAGAAATTCCGGAGCTGAAAAATGTAATTTGTAAAATGAAGAATACATCAGAATCTTTTTCTAGCAGAATTGATCAAGCAGAAGAAAAAATCAGTGAGCTTGAAGAGAGTCTATTTGAAAATACACAGTAATAGTAGAAAAATAAATAAAAACAATGAAGCACTCCTACAGGTTCTAGGAAATTGCCTTAGATTTGCATCAACAAGGCAAATCTAAGAGTTATCATTCTTAAAGAGAAGGTGGAAAAGTAGCTATGGTAGAAAGCTGTTTCAGAGGGATAATGACAGAGAACTTCTTAAACCTGGAGAAAGATATCAATAGCCAAGTACAAGAAGGTTATAGAGCACCAAGCTGATTTAACCCAAAGAAACTACCTTTAGGTATTTAATAACCAACTCGCAAATATCAAGGATAAAGAAAGAATTCTAAAAGCAGCAATAGAAAAGAAAAAGAAAGGGGTTCCCTATCTGGTGGCGAGCAGTGGGGTAGTATGCAGGAGCCATGGGAGATGGACTGGCCTTCTCTCCTTGGGTTGACTGCAGCTTGTTGAAAGTGTGGATAAGGCACTTAGGGCCTTTGTTCTTTCAGTAGTCTGAGGGTAGCAAGGACAGTTTCACTGCAGAAGTAGTGGCAGAGAGGCTTTTAGTTAACCCTGGAGGTTCTGTCCAGAGAGTTACTTAGTTGCTATTGGCTTGATAGCTCTGGTTAAGGGTGGCTAAAGGCCCAGGCCTGATGGCCTGCCCAATGAGGAGGAATGGAAACCCATGTAACTGTCTGGCCAATTTTTCATAGGGCTCCTGTGGTATGCTGAGAGTCCATTCTAGTCCCTAGTCACCTCAGAACCTAGAGGTATTACCAGTGAAGGCAAAAAAAAACAAAAAAACAAAAAAACTGGCCACCTGTCTCTCCCTCTAAGAACTTTGTCCTAGGGAGTTATAGACGTTACGCCAGCCTGAGTTCACCTGCAGAAGGTGGCTAGAGACCTTGGTTGGGAGCTCTTGCCCTTTGAGGAGAAACAGAATTGGGAACCTGCTTGTAAAATACAGTCTGACCATGTTTTTGTACAGCATCTGTGCTCTGTGCTGTGCTGGACATACCCAGTTACCTCAGACATTCCAAAATCTGAAGGCTGGAATAGCTAAGTTGCCCAAATAGCAAAAATGATGGCCCACCTACCCCTCCCTCTGGGAGCTCTGTCTCAGGAAGATTTTAAAACTCTCTTGGCCGCAGAACACCGGCAGGGGTGGCTGGAAGTTCCAGTTGAGAATTCTCACCCAGTGAGGAGGAACAGGATTGGGAACCCACTTTAGAAAGTAGTCTGGCCACATTTTTCAGAGCAGCTGTGCTGTGCTGGAGTATATCCTCTGCCTCTGGTCAGCTTGGACTCTCCAAAGCCTGAACGCTTGGACAGTTAAGTTGTCCAAACTGTAAAGATGGTGGCCCACTCCTGTCTCCTGGGAGCCCTGTTCCAGTGTGTTTTCAAATCTCAATTGACTGGAGAATACTGGTGGGGGTAGGTGGAGGCCCCAGTTGAGAGGTCCCATCCAATGAGGAGGAATGGGATCAAGGACCCACTTAAATAAGTAGTCTGGTCACGTTTTCATAGAGCAGCTGTAGTGTGCTTGGGTACTGCCTCTGCCCTAGTTGGCTTGGACACTGCAAAGCCTGAAGCTGAAACGGCTAATTGCCCATACCGCAAAGATGACGGCTTGCCTCTCCCTCTAGGAGCTTCATCCCAGAGAGGTTTCAAAACTCTGTTTCTTGGAGAGCACTGGCAGGGATGGATGCAGACCCTGGTTGTGGGGTCCTGACCAGTGAGGAGGAATGGAATCAGAGACCTACTTTAAAAGGCAGTCTGCCCACATTTTTATAGATCAGCTGTGCTGTACTAGGAGATCCCTTCCACCTCAGGTTGGCTTGGACTCTCCAAACCCAAAGGCTAGAAAAGCGAAGTTGCCCAAACAGCAATGACGATGTCCTGCTCACCCCCCTGGGAACTCTGTCCCAAGGAGGCACAATGCTGCTATGGGTGGCTGGCTGAAATTCCAAGCTAATGGGTCTTATCCTGTGAGCCACCATGGAGTGGGGCCCACAGACTATCACTGCTCAGCCCCCTGGGTTCAGCCTCTTTTCGAGAGATTTTCTAGGGTTTCTAGCCTCCCACTTTGACAGACTTGCAACTACTTTTGCTAGGAAGCCCAGAAAGCCAAAGTATCTAAGACTCCCAGGTCTCTGCATGTGCCTGAGTGGCTGTTCTGCTGAGACTCCACATAGCTCTGTGTGTCAGACTGAAGGCCCTAGTGGAGTGGGTCCATGAAGGGATCTCCTGACCCAAGGTTTGCAAAGACCCATAGAAGAAGCATGGATTCCCAGGGTAACACATTCATTCACCACTTCCGTGGACATGGGAGGTTCCATTGGCTCCATATTTCTCCTTGGTGAGCCGTCACCCTGACTTGCTTTTTAACATTCTCCATTGATTGAGTTGTTTCCTTGAGTACTCCCAATGTGAGTACCTGTATGTTTCAGCTGAAGGTGCTGTATTTATTTACTCATTCATTCTGTTCCTCTTTGTGAGAGTCACACACACTAGCTGCTTCTAGTAGACCATCTCTGCTAGGCACCCCAAAATTTTGATAATAAAGAAGCTCAAAGATTTATTTAATGTTTCAAAAAAATGGAAATAAATCATAGAAACAATTCAGGTAGGTTATAAATTAGAAATTTAACAAGGAGATCTCAGAAAAAAACAAACAGAAATTCTAGAATTAAAGAATGCATTGAATGAAAAACAAAATACATTGAAAATTTTTAAAAATGGACTAGATCAAACAGGGTGAAGAATCTCAGAACTTGAAGAAAAGTCTCTTGAAATACCTCTGTCAGACAAAAAAAAAAAGAATGATCAATGAATCCATAATATATGAAACACCACAAAAAATTTCATATATTATAGATTCATTGATCATTCTTTTTTTTTAATTCTCTTTTTAGAATAAAAAAGAGAGAGAGAGCAGCTATTCTGTGCTGGAGTACAGCCTCTGCCTCTGGTCAGCTTGAACTCTCAAAAGCCTGAACGCTGGGACAGTTAAGTTGTCTAAACAGCAAAGATGATGGCCCACTCTTCTTTTAGAATAATGCTTTATTCTCTTTTTAGATTATGAGATACTGATAAATTGTACAAATTATCAGCATCTCGTAATCTAAAAAGAGAACAAAAAGATTTGATAAGCTGTTTAAAAATATTATAGATAAAAACTTCTGAAGTCTAGCAAGAGATTTAAATATCCAGATAGAAAATGTGCAGCAATCTCCAAACTATTACAATGCAAAAAGCTATTCTCCCTGACCTGTTATAGTCAAACTGTCTAAATGCAAAGAAAATAGCAGATAATTGTAAAAACAGCAAGAGCAAAGTGTTTAGTCAGCTATAAAGTGTATAGTCACCTATAAAGGAACCTGCAAACCAAAAATGTACTTCCCAGTAGAAACCTTACGGACCATGAAAAGGATATTTATGTATAATATATTCAAAGTATTAGGAAAAAAAAACCCTGCCACCCAAGCATACTATATCTAGGAAAATAAAATCTTTTTCAGACAAGCAAGTACTGAAAAAAAATTATCATCAGTAGACTGACCCTACAAGAGATGCTCAAAGATGTCCTAAACCTGAAAGTAACAGGAAAAGATTAAGCATTATGAAAACCACAAAGGTCTAAACCCACTGGAAAGCAAACAAACAAATTAGAAAGAGAAATACTCATATGATACTACTGCAGAAAAACACCAAACTATAAGGATAAACAATAAGAGAAATAGACAAGAACAAAGAAGACACAAATCAACTAGAAAAAAATACAAATATAACAAGAACAAAATATCACATTTCAGTATTAACATTAAATAAGAATGAATCACATATTACACTTAGAAGATACAGACTGGCTGAATGAATAAAAAAACAGGAGGCAAATATGCTTCCTACAAGAAATGCACTTTACCTGTAATGACACATATAGTTAAGTGATGGAAAAAGTATTACACAGAAACAGAAACCAAAAGTATGCAAGAGGAGCCACCTTTATATCAGATAAAACAAATTTTAAGTAAAAAGCATTACAAATAGAGAAAGAACGTCATTATGTAATGACACAGGAATCAATCCAGCAAGAGGATATAACAATTCTAAACATATATGAACCCTACAGTGGAGCACACTGATTCATAAAGCAAATACTACTAGATTTTAAAGAAACAGACATCAATATAATAATTGTAACAGATGTCAGTATTGCACTCTCAGCATTAGACACATCAACAAGGAACAAAGAAAAATTGAATTTAACCTAGATCTTCAACCAAATGGACCTAATAGACATAGAGAACATTTTATTCAACAATAGCAGAATAAACATTATTCTCATAAGCACACGGAACATTCTTCAGTTTAAACCATATTTTAGGCCATGAAATAAATATCAGGAAGTTTTTAGGAATTAAAATTTTATCAAGTATCTCTTTAGACCACAATGGAATAAAAATTAACATTAATCCCAAGAGGAACTTTGGAAACTATAAAAATACATTAAAATTAAATAACCTGCTTCTAAGTGATAATTGCATCAGTGAAGACATTAAGATGGAAATAAAACAATAAACACTGAAACAAATGACAATAAAAGAAAGCATACCAAAACCTGTGAGAGACATCAAAATCAGCACTAAGTGGTAAGTTTATAGCTATAGTTCCCTACATCAAAAAATGAGAGAGAATTTAAACAAACCATCTGATGATGTACATCAAGAAACTAGAAAATCAAGAACAGCAAACCAAAAAGTAGGAGAAGAAATTAAATAATAAAGATCAGAAGAAAACTAAGCAAAGTAGAGGCTGAAAAAAATACAAAGGATCAACAAAATGAAAAGTTTGTTTTTTGAAAAAATGAAGAATATTGACAGACTTCTAGCTAGACTAACTAAGGCATGGAAAAAGCAGACACAAATGAAGAAAATCAGAAATGAACAACGGGACATTACAACTGATACCACAAAAATACAAATGATCATCAAGGACTATTATGAACAACTCTATGCAAAAAAAAAAACTGGAAAATCTAGAGGAAAATGATAAAGTTTTGGAAATATACAACATGCCAAAATTAAATCAGAAATAAATAGAAAACCTAAATATACCAATAGCAAGTAGCAAGATTGAATCGGTAGCAAAATGTCTCCCAACAAAAACAACTCAGGACCAGAAGTAGTCACTGCTGAATTCTACCTGACACAAAAAGAACTAATATCAATCATTCTCAAATTGTCTAGACAATTGATGTGGAAGAAATTCTCCCTAACTCATTTTATGAGGCCGGAATTACCCTGATCCGAAAGCTCAAAATAAATTAAAAAGTAACATAAAACCATACCAAGATCTCTGATGAACATAGATGCAAAATTCTGTAAGAAACTACTAGCAAATGGAATCCAACAGCACATGAAAAAGGTAATAAACCACGATTAAGTGGTATTTATTCCAGGGCTTCAAGGATGATTCAACATATGCAAGTCAATAAATGTGATATCTCATATCAGCAAAATGAAGGACATAAACCATATAATCATCTCAAAAAAGGCAGTAAAAAATTTGTTACACTTGATCACCTCTTCATGATAACAACTTAACACACTAAGCAAAGAAGAAACATATTTCAAAAAAATAAAGGTCATATACGGTTGTGTGTAGTGGCTCATGCTTGTAATACCAGACATTTGGGAAGGAGAGAGAGGAGGATTGCTTAAGCCCAGGAGTTTGAAATCAACCTAAGTAACATAGTAGAACCCTGTCTCCACAAAAAAAAAAAAAAAAGAAAAAAGAAAAAAATAACTTAAACTAAAATATTGCTGAGTGTGGTGGCATACACCTATAGTCCCAGCCACTTAACTGGGACAGGATTCCTTGAGCCTCAGAGATCAAGGCCACAGTGAGCCATGATCACACCACTGCATTTCAGCCTGGGTAACAGAATGAGACCCTGTCTACCTAAAAAAATAAAAAAAATAAAAATAAAGGCCACATATGACAGACCCATAGCTAATATTATGCTGAATGGGGAAAAGTTGAAAGCCTTTCCTCTAAGAACTGAAATAAGATGCACAATTTCACCATTCCTATATTGTACTAATATTATAGACAGCATGATCAAGTAAAAGAAAGAACTTAAAGGTTCTCAAATTGAAAAAGAGTAAATGAAACTGTCCCTTTTTGGAGAAGATATGATCTTATATTTTAAGAAAAAAAAGACTCCACCAAAAACCTGTTAGAACTGATAAAGAAACTTATTAAAATTGCAAGACACAAAATCAACATTCAAAAATCACCAATAATGACACAGTCAGAAAAGAAATAAAGAAAGTGATCCTAGTTACAATAGCTATAAAAAACACTAGGAATAAATTCTCTAGAAAGAAAACTACAAAACACTAATAAAACAAAGTGAAGGATACACAAACAAATAGAAAGACATACTATGCTGATATGTATTGCAATCCCTATAAAAATATCCATGTAATTCTTCACAGAAATAGAAAAACATTATAAAATTTGTATGGGACTGAAAAAAAAAGCCAGAATATCTAAGCCATCCTGTGCAACAATGACAAAAATAAGCAAAAGCTGAAACAAAATACTGTTCTCAAAAAAATAAAAATAAGCAAAAGCTGGAGGCATCACAATACCAGATATCAAAACATATTACAATGCTATAGTAACAAAAATCGCATGGTAGTGGTATAAAATAGGCACATAGACCAATGAAACGTATTACGAAATAGAGAACTGATAAATAAATCCACATATTTACACTGATCTTCAGCAAGGTTACCAAAAACATACAGTAGAGAAAGAACAGACTCCTCAATAAATAATGCAGGGAAAAATGGAGAACCATTTGCCGAAGAATGAAAGTAGGTCTCTTACCATATTCAAAAGTCATCTCAAGATTGATTAACGACTTAAACATAAGACCTAAAATGATAAAATACCTAGAAAAACATACAGGAGAAATGCTTCAGGACATTGGTCTAGGGAAAGATTTTATGGCTAGGATCTCAAAAGCACAGGCAACAAAAACAAATATTTACAAATGGAATTATAATAAACTAAAAAGATATTGCACAGCATAAGAAACAATGAACAGAATGAAAGATCACCTCTTCAGTGAGATAAAATAATTGTAAACTACTCATCTGACAAGGGACAAATATCCAGAATATATAAGAAAGTCAAGCAGGTTAGTTGTTTAAAAAAATAAAAAATTAAAAAAAAAAAAACCCAAGCCATACCATTTGAAAATTGGCAGAGAACATGAATAGGCATTTGTCAAAAAACACATACAAATGAACAACAAGTATACCAAAAAGTGTTCAACATCTCTAATTGTCAAGAAAATACAAATCAAAACCACAATGAAGTATCCTCTCATCCTAGTTAGACTAGCTATTAAAAAAAAAAAGATGCTGGTGAAGATTTGAAAACAAAGACCCTCTTACACATTGTAGGTATGAATTTAAATTAGTACAACTAGTAGTACTACTATGGAAAAACATATGGAGATACCTCAAAAAACTTAAAAGAGAACAACCATGTGATCCAGCAATCTCACAACTGGATATTTATCCAAAGGAAAATAAATCAGTACATCAACGAAATATCTGCATTTGTGTGTTTATTGCAGAACTACTCACAGTAGCAAATATGAATTCTACCTAAGTATCTATCAACACTTGAATTGATAAATTAAACGTGGTATATATAAACAATGGGATACTATTCAGCCATAAAAAATAATGAAATTATGTCATTTACAGACACATGGATGGAACTGGAAGTTATTATGTTAAGTGAAATAAACCAGCCATACAAAGACAAATACCACATGTTCTCACTCATGAGTGAGAGCTACAATACTTTATATTATGGCTACAGAGAATAGAATGATAGACACTAGAGACTGGGAAGAGTGGGTGGCTGAGAGTGGGAGAATGAAGAGAATTTGGTTAATGGGTATGCATATACAGTTAAATAGAAGAAATAACTTCTAATGTTTGAAATCTGAATATGCCAACTATAATAAGCAACATTATTTTGTGTTTTGCAAAGTAACTAGAGGAGGGGACCTGAAATGATACCAACATATGGAAATGATGAATACTGAAGGTGATGGGTACCCCAAATGACCTGACTTGATCATTATACATTTTCTGCATGTAACACTTATGTGTACCTCACAAATATGTAAAATACTGTGTCAATAAGAGAAAAAATAGACAAAAAACAGATTTTGTAATGAGATGGTGGAGAGGGCAAGACAGAAGGGAAAGTTTAGGAGAAGGATGGGGAAGGAGGAAAAAAGAAAAAACAATACTGTCAATGTAAAATTGAATAACTACAAATGAATCAATACTGCCAAAGAAGAGGATATCATAATGAGTGTAAAACAAAGGCAAAATGAACACATTCCTTGAAATGTACAAATTGCCAAAATAGAATAAAGAGAAATAGAAAATCTGATGACATTATAACGTATAGATAACTTGATTCTCCACTTAAAATTTTTCCACAGGTCAGAACAATTCCTAGAGAGTGCTCCTGGAGCACAATAAAAAATTCATGTGGAGCACAATAAAAAAAATCTGTATTTTCTAACATAATTCACTTGATATAATTATGTTGGAAAAGTTAATGTGCACTTACTCTTCGACAAAGAATGTTTGCTTCCAGGACTTAATCTAGAGAGATTCTTGTGCTTTGTGCCAGAAGGCATGCAGAGGAATATTCACATAATTTTACTTAGATGTTTAAAAAATAAAAAAATAAGTGTCTAACAACTATAGAATGGATAAATATAAATTATTATAGTAGTATAAATGAGTTTTATTTGGATAAAAAGTTAAAGTGCAACTACATTCATCAAAATGAATGTTGGATGAAATAGAAATATCAGTGAAATAATGAAAAAACAAATAAATAAAATAAATATAAAACAAATATTGGGTAAAAAAGCACAGAAATTTTACAAATGCCTTTATAAAAGGTTTTAAAACTTGGAAAACTGAATAATATTAATACATATGCCATATATATGGCAAAACTATTAAAATAATTTTTAAAAATTTAAACAAAAAATTGGGAAAATGGTTACCAAAAGCATGAAGAAATGGGTGAATCCATGTGGGACACCTATGGTTTTGGTATGAATAATATTCTCTCTCTTAAGTTACAAGCAAGAATACAAGACTTTTATTCTTCCTTAAACTGTTTAACTTCATTATATGTTGCATTTAGACAGCTGTATTTCACAATGCAATTTTTTAAAAAAAACTGATTTTAGCTAAAATTCTTGTAATCAAATGCCTCTAAATTTTAGCAATTTAGCCAACTAATGAATAAGCCAGTGTGGGAAATAAGAGATTCTATAATTTTTAGAATAAACAGAAATACAAGGTGCAAAAAATAAGACTGTGGATTATCCATTCAGGCTTATAAAATATATTATCAAAATGAATTCTATTTCATTTTATTTTTTGATATTTAATTCTACCTTTACTTTTGATTGGGAGATAAAAGTGCCTGGCAGGCAATTAGTGGAAAAGTTCAACTTTTATTCCATTGAGCCCAAAGTCTTTTAGTATTTATGTCATTTAATGCTTTTCTTGTAACTTTATAAATGTCTGAAGTACTTTGTAAAGCTCAATTAGTGTCATAGTTACAAAATCATTGTTAACTACTAAAACTATTAGTTGATGTGTTCTTTGATAAATTTTTCTCAGAGTTATATCCATTTAAACTTTAGCTAATCATATGTAAATGAAGCAAAGTTTAGACTTAACAGAATTGCTGTCAAAAAGTTAATCAGAATTTTTTAAAAAGCTTACAATTTTTATTGCAAAATTCATTGATGTGAATGTTGTGAGAAATGTTACTCAAGGTGCTGTCTAGGTCAGATCAAAATATATCTTACTGGCCCGTTCAAGAAAGAAAGAAAGTTGCGGAGGGGAGTGAGGGAAGGAAAGGAGGAACTGAATAAATGAGGAACAGAGGAAGGGTGGAAGAGAGGGAAGAGAAAATAATACAAAAATAAAATCCCTTAATTCAGATTAGCTTTATATGTACAGGATTTTGAAGAGTCTAACACACAAATTAGGAAAATTAGAAAACCTCAGTAAAATATGTCTAAAAATTTATACGTTTTATCTTCAGTATGCTCTTTCTGTAAAGGGCAAATAAAAAGTGTTTTAGATTTCAGTGACATGTGGTCTTTGTCACAACCCTCAACGCTGCCCTTGCAGCTCAAAAGCAGCCGTGGACAACACATAAACTAACGGGTGTGACTACCAGTGTTCTAATAAAACTGTATTTATAACAACAGGTAGCTGCCTGTTCTTGGAGGCCTTCGTTTGCCAAATTATGTTCTAGACTTTATTTAGGCAGTTTAGTTTTTAATACAATTATAAAGAGGATAAAGTTTCTTTGTGTCTCAAGTATTTTTTTTGACTTTACTCTTGTTTTCTTTTTTTTTGTTTTTTTCCTCAAAAATCACCTTTCTTTCCTGAAAATTTTTCTGTTTAAGTTATACTAATTATAGCTCTGATTACTTAGCTCATGAGCCTCCAATCCACTGTACCTGATTTCAGGCCTATCCGTTTTCAATTTATTATTCTTATTTCAGCTAGAGGAATATTTCCAAACACAGCATTCATCATATCTCTCTACATCTTAGTATACTTAATGGTGTCTTGTTGCTTTTATTATGTGTCTGTCCCAATGTTCTTTTGTTTAAAATAATAGTTGATGATGCTGATGATGATGGTGATGATGATATCTGAATGCAATAACTCATGTGACCGTTAAGATTAACATAAAACTTAATTATTGAAATTTAATGTGTTAAAGGTTTAAAGGCCAAATGAATTATCAGAGTTTGATGAATTTGTAATTACCTTGAATTAATAATTATTGTTCTAATAATACTCTATGTTGCCTTATGATGTATATTCATGAATTATATAAAGTAGTTTTGGATATTTCCAAAGATGTGCAGTGGAAAATCATGATTCTAAGTTTTTTGTGTGAACAAATGATTTAATATGTATGTATTTATAATTTGCCATACCTTCAACATGTGAAGAAGAATAAAGTAATGTAAGGAAAAACATGGATTTCCACTTCAGGTATCAGGAATATGGCAAGGTCTGGGTGAGCTTGGGGTTTGGGTATCTACATTGTTCCATTGCCATTTCTATTGGAATGTAGGTCACTACAAAATGAATCAGTATGTTCACATGCCATGAATATTTCGGATTGCCTGGTACCATAACACTGTATAAAATGCAATTCTTATTTTTAAGAACAAGCATTCTAAGAAATGTACAAGTCATCTCCTTTAACCAATGAAAAAATTATACTCTGGGAGGTTGCCTTACATCCCATAGGTCTTGTACATAATTAAAGAAATATTTAGAAATAGATGTCGAATCCAAACACCTATGAAAATATTGTTCTTTATTTATAATTTTGACAATATATTTTGTTTTATATTAATAAGAAACGTAAAGTGTTTTCTTCCAAGTCAATGTATTGTCATCACTGTTAAATGACACATCCAAGACAAATGTCTATATAAAAAAAAATAGTATGATCTTCACTTGATGAAGTTATGTCAGGAGTTAAGTTTTAGAACAAATTGAGTTTGCTAAAGAAGAAATATATTACTTCATGTGACAAACTGAAATTTAACTCTGATGATCCCACAACTAATTTTAAAGTAATATTGTCACAATATTGCATTAATTGCAAAGTATATTGTGTGTTGGATGCTAAGGATTGCTTAAAAGCCAAGTAATGTGTTGCTAATTAACGACATGTAGATTCTAATTGTTTTTATTGAAAGAATATCTGTTCTGAATACCATTATTAGAATCTCTACTGAGACATGCAATAAAATTCTACTGTAAACCATTATAGAAAGAATATGATTATAAGGTACTCCACTTATATTTTTCACAAAATATTTTTCAGGACTAGTTCAAATTGGCATAAGTACTTGATAATGTAAAATATATAGAAATGTCAATTTTTATAAATATTCTAACAATATTGTTTATAAGTTTCTTTAATTTGTGGGAAACATTTTATTAATTGGTATTTATAGGGCCATTTAAATAAAAGCTGTATTATTGAATTCAATTAGAAGCAATAATTGTGTTATAACATCAATAATGCTTGTCAATTGTATATGAATACCAAGTAATCTTATTCATTTTATTTATAAAATTTGTTAAAATTTTGGAATATATATATGTATACTATACTGAATATTTGAAAATTTTCACTAAACTTGACTTATATTAGACCTAAACTTGTAACTGTGGATTACTTTCAGTAATAGCAGTTCTATTGTTAAATTATCATATTATATGTTATCAGAAAGAGACAACACACAGTGTCATAAGTGGCTTTTTCTCCTTCAAAGATATAGAATTTAATAAGAGACAGGCAACTATGTAGGATAAATTAATTATAACAGATCATGAGAAGTATCTTCTTCCCTTTGGTTCCCTTGGATAGGCTGTTGTTTTATAAAATAGCCAGTATTAATAAAATGCCACATTCAGCCTGTGTTGCTGAACTTTAATATTGAAGACTGTACCCCTTTTGTTTTGTTCTGGTTTTTATACTTTTATTTAAGTTTCAAGGGTACAGTTGCAAGTTTGTTTTAAACTTGTGTCATCAGGATTTGTTGTACAGACTAGTTTGTAACCCCAATACTAAGCCTAGGAACCAATAGTTATTTTTTCTACTCCTCTGCCTCCTTCCACCCTCCATCCTCTTACAGGCCCCAGTTTCTGTTGCTGCTCGCTTTAAGTCCATGTGTTTTCATTTAGCTCCCGCTTACAGGTGAGAAGTTGCAGTATTTGATTTTCTGTTCCTGCATCAGTTTACTAAGGATAATGGCCTCTGGCTCCATCCATGTTCCTGCCAAGGACATAATCTCATTCTTTTCTTATGGCTGCATGATATAATATAGTGTATATGCACAACATTTTCTTTATCCAGTCTACCATTGATGTCTTCTTTTGAAAAGTGTCTGTTCATGTCCTTTACCCACCTTTTAACAAGGCTGTTTGTTTGTCCCTTGTAAATTTGTTTAAATTCCTTATACATGCTGGATATTAGACCTCTGTTGGATTCATAGCTGGGAAATATTTTTTCCCATTCTGTATGTTGTCTGTTTACTCTGTTAATAGTTACTTTTGCTGTTCTTGATGTTATAAAAGTTAACATTTAGAAATATGAAGATCTTGTTTTCAAGTAACCTCTATAGAAGTGAGCCAATAATGCTACAGGGGTAAGAATTCAGAGGCAATGCTCAGTTGCCCCTGGACAATTCCTGCATTGTGGTTTTCTATGGACTAAAAGCTCCCTAACTTTTTCCAAACACTTTTCCATAAAAATTTAGATATTAAGTTTATTCTAAAGTTAGTGATTACAATCCATTTTCTAGGCAAAACCATCAATTCTTAGTTTATGGTCATATATCCATTTAGGAAAAGTAAAGTACTTAAAATCACCTTTTTAAATATTTGAGCAGCAGTCAATTACTTTCTATTGCTAATTATGGCTTTTCACTTATCTCACTTTGTATTATTGCACTTTTTTAAACATCATCACAGAATTATAAGGATTTATAAATTCAAGTGCTTCTAAATTACTATAAATATTGTTTTCTATGTAAAACTAATTCATTAATTGGCAAGTGTGACCCACTCCAAACTTACTACCAGCAAATATGAATTAAAGTACTTTGCATTCTCCCCAAATTAAGATGATTTCATGTCATCTTTAGTTCTCTACCCCAAAACCCAAATGAGCCAATATTAAATATTCCAAGTGTTTAAATATTTTAAATCTATTTTGTTTGAATTATACAAATTATGATTTCTAGTGTTTAGAAATGCTAATTATTTTTCTATACTTATCTAGTATTCTTGCTTAACTAGCAGTCTTGCTTAACTTTCTTATTAGGTTGACATGGGCAAGATTGTTCATTTGAGAGTTACCTTTGAAGAAAATGGGAAGAAACCCCAGTTAGGAGATTATATGTCTGTCTAAAACTGACACAAAATTATTTAAAACAGCTATAATAACTCTCTTTGTGTGATTGTCTCATAATGGAGTACCTGTATTTAACCTTTGTTCACTCCTTACAGGAGGAAAATAATTAGCATTTTACATTGACAATTTAAATATGTCTAAAGCCATTTCTCATTGCTTTTCTTTTTTCTTCTTCTTTTTCATTCTTTCTCCCTTTTCTTGGAAAAATTTGAAAGTAAATTGATAATTATATACATACACTAGAATTATCTAGTCCTAATAGATATCAAGAAATGTCTAAATAAAAATAAAAATAAAATATTTTTTAACTGTGTAGAAAACTTGTTTTCTTTAAACCAAACTGGAATCTGTAATTGAGTTGATCTGCAAACCCTCACTAGTTAACAGATAAGAAGAGCTTGAATTCTAATGAAAGAGGAAAAACTTTTTAAATAGTATACAAGTTTAGTTTATTTACCATAGCTTTATAATTTATATTTAAAATATTGTTTTCTGTAATATTCCCAATGTAGAGAAGACTGATAATGATAAAGTTTTAAAGAAAAATATGTTAAACTTACCTATATTCAATAAGTGAATAAATATTTTATTTCTTTTTCAATTTCTTTTTCTGATTTTTGACTTCAGAAACCTTTCAAATACACGTAATAAAATGTATGACAATGTTAAAAGTACCATTACATTTAACAGTAAACAATGGAATGATCCTAAGTGTGTATTTTAAGGCTAATTATATACAATTTACTCATTTAATGAAATCCTAATGAGCAATAAAAAGAAATAGGTTACAGCCATTTGTTTTATAAGTTTGTACATAAATGATTCTCATAGAGATAAATATAAAATATTCTATCTCAAGAGATAGAATAATTATACACATACACACTTTTTGATAATCATTTACAGTATTATACACAAAAAAATATAAAAAGGTTCAGGTAGAATGATAATTTCTTCTAGCAATTACCTTTGGGAAGCTAGAAGAAGAATATAATTAGAAAGGAATACATAGTATTGCTAATACTTTTTCTTACATTGTCTGTCGGATATAGATGTTATTGTTATATTATACTTTACATCTTGTGTAGATCATAAGTATTGTAAACTATATTTTAAAATTAATGTCATTAGCTTTATTATAATGTTTCTTGTACTATGGGTGGGCTTAACTGCAAATTATGTCTAAAATATTTCAAATAAACACAAAATAAAATATAGAAAATTGAAAACTCAAACAATTGTAGGAGGGAAGAAGAGAGAAAGAGAAAGGGAAAGAAAGGGGAAAGAAAGAGGAAAGAGAGAGGGAGGCAGAGGAAATCATAAGGGATTAAATAATTACCCTCCTCCTTAGTGACGAAAAGACAATTTACTACTTGAAAGGCTTTTCTTAAGAGAAGTCTTGCATGAAACAAACATGTTTAATTGGAATTGCCAGAATCAATGCAAGGGGATGTAACAGTTGCAATCTTGACAGAACCAAAATCACAAAGCTGAAGTTAAATTCCTTAGCTGTAAAACAGTGAAATGGTGCAGTAGTAAGCCATTATGCAAAGACTATGTTATTCTGAAGCAATGGAATGGGAAATTGGTGCCAAGGAAAAACTGAAAGGATCATTTCATATAATCTGTTTTGGCATCGAAAACTCCATTAAAACACTCCTGCAAAAATCTAAATAAAAATACATATTTTAAAAAATTATAGAAGCAGTTTCAAAATAGAAAAAATCTAAGTCATGCATGATTACTTAAGATGATAATATAAAAGATCAGATAATATTATGCCTCCTGAATGCATTTGGAATGAGATGTATTAGAAAGAGTGTTGATATGCAGCCATAGTTCTAACTACCCTGCTGATATGATGTAAGAAAATTGAGATTTAGCTCCTGCATGCCCCAAAATTGAAGGACTATATTAAAGGCACGAGGAAGGATGCCCTACTGAGCATTTTTTCTTGTTCATTGTGGCAGCCACAAGAGGAAATTGAGATCCAAGGCATCTTTAAAATGTATGATGTGTACAACTGAAATAGAAAAACTAGGGGATAGTTTTACTTTGGATTTTAAGTCCACACTAGGTATCTAGGTATGATCTTAACAAACAGGTAAACCTAGGATTGAATTTTCTAGGACGAATGTGGGGTGTGTCTGTGTGTGTGCATTTAAAAATTGAACTTTAATCTTGAAAACAACTTTGGAGATGAACTAAATAAATAGGACTTATGTTACATAAGAAGAAATACAATAAAAGATCCTTAATTCTCCCTATTCATTTTTTTCTTATGTTATTTACTTTGAAAAACTTGAATTTCTTAGTTATTCCTCTGTTTCTTGGAAATGTATGTAGATTTTGTAGACAGCTAAATAAACCTCTTGCAAGCTTTAAGAACAAGTGTTGTCTTTCATTGATTATGACATTTCATCAGTTTGAAATGTCATAATCAAGGAAGATAGTGGTCCTATTCTTTCTGTCTGTGGGAAGAAAGGAACTTAACTCTGGTTGAGCTTGCCTTCAAGTTGCAAAACGAACTCTTATCATGAAGATTTTTAAAAGTTTATTTGGGGGGTGATAAAGCCAAATAGCTAACACAGGTGGTAACTCCAAATTATCAAGTAAATTTAGGATAAACTGTATGTGGCAAATGGTGCTTTACATAGTCTCATCTGAGAGGTAGTTATTTATTGTTTATCTTGAGAACATATATTTAATGGGTTGTGTCTTCTTGGCTGTATAAAATAGTGATATTTCTTTCTGTCTTTGCAACCTTTGAGTGGATTGCCTGTGATTCATATCACATTCTACTTAAATGTTCATTTAATAATAAATGATTTTGTTTCTCTTCTTCCTTTATAAATATATTTTCTGTGTTGGGAGAGTATTTTGTTTGGTTTTTAATTATATTTCCCTAATAATCACCACCACAGATTTGTTAAATCAAACTAAGATTTTGCCCGAAAAGGCTTCCATGCTTACATACTTGAGACCTTATATACAAACCACAACCTAACTTAGTAGTGCAGCAAACTAAAAACCTAATTTAGGATTATACTGCTGTAATCATAGTGGAGTCTCAACCAATCACAGCAGCCATACTTCAACCACTCACAGATGGCCAAATGTTCAAACAGTGCTGAAATAAGTCAAACACTGAGCTGTAACCAATCCAACTGTTTTTGTACCTCACTTCCATTTTCTATATGTTACTTTACTTTTTCTATTCGCAAATATTTGACCATGCGACAGTCCTGGGAGTCTCTCTGAATCTATTATGATTCTGAGACCTGCCCGATTTATGAATTTTTTTTTCTTTTCTCTTGCTCAATTAAATTCTATTAAATGTACTCTGCAATTATTTTTAAATCTTCAACAGTCAAATTTCTAATTCTAACAATGATTTTGAACACTGTGAATTAAACAAAATTTAGTCATGACTTACTTTCTTATAATACTATAGGGCAATGATGTAGGAGGCACTGGTTATGAAGCCATCTGTCTTTTATGTAAATTCATCTTCTAAAATTTTCTAGTTTATAAAAATTACAGAATTTTTCAAAGTAAATTATGTAACATTCTGAAAATCATTAATTATATTTTTAAATCAGAAACTGCTAAATGTTCTTCTTTCAACAATGCCTATGCCAAGAAAATGACTAGGGCCTAAGCTAACATCACTTTTTTGTCCTCGGAGTCTATTCAGAATAACCATAAACTATTAAGATGCTGCTCTTTTTAATGCAGTAGTATTGTAGGCTGATGCTTAAATAATTATAAGTGTGTTTATCCTTCTGGGTACAAGCTGCGTGAAAGAAGGGTATTATTCCCAGTTACTGTTTGTGAGAATCTTGAGGGAAAGAGAATGGAAGAACAGACATAAATATGCCATCACAGGCTGCCTCTCCAGAGTGCAAGCTCTTCCAGAGACTGACTATATTAAAAATTATCAAAAAAATAAAAATAAAAAAAAGGAAAGGCAATGTATCTGGTTGACCAAACTCCATCTGAGTATATTTTGGTTATTTATATTATGGATATTCAAATACCAATGTTATATTAAATATGAAATTGCACATTAAAAACATTTAGACATGCTGTCATTTTGGTTATTCAACTCTCTTCAAATTATTTTTAAATGATTTAGTCCATTTCTAATTCTTTTAGTGCCTGGATAATAAAAATAGCAAAAACACGTAGTTACCTGGTGCAAAATTAAAAACATATGCTTATTTCTTAGAAGTTAGTAGAAAGAGTAAAAGAGAGATGTGTACAATAAATGTATTATGATAAACAATAAATGTTAATTTCATTAATATCTTAGAGTATATAATTAAATATAAGAAAATGATGAATCTATTAATCTAAGGCTGTAATATGTTTACCAACAATTTTCCTGCAATGCAATTATGTGACTAGAACATCTATATTCAACATTCTAAATTTTTTAAATGACATTTTCCACAATGAGAAGTTATATATATAAAATCGCTTCTATTCTTGTAACCTATATTAGCAATGTTATGAGAAAACATACTAAAAAAATCAGATTTCCCTCATACCTTCCACCTTATAATCCAGCAAGTTCTCTAAAAAACTGTGAACATTACTTCTGTGGCTCTTTTACCCCCAAGTGGCTGTATTAGTTCAGACTAAATTGCTAGTACTGATACATCCATGCAGGCCTAGTTGTACAACGTAGGTGGCAAAGTACTGCCTTCACTCTGTGCATGGATTAAAATGAATGGCTTGTTGACTTGTATGCATTTTATAATTTTTCTCTTGGCCTTATCTAAGAACACCTTTATAGAAAATAAAAGTGTCAATCTAACCTTTTAAAATAAAATCAATGTAAATAGATTTATTTCAAATTAGGGGAAGTTAAGATAAATAATTATTATATGGCAAATGGTAAACTATTGTTCTTTTTTCAAATTAAATGTCTATCTGCCATTATTATTGTCAATACTCAAATATACCACAAAAGAACTAAAGACCAACATTTTACTTTTTTTTTTTTTTTTTGAGACAGAGTTTCACTCTTGTTGACCAGGCTGGAGGCAATGGCACAGTCTCGGCTCACTGCAATCTCCGCCTCCCTGGTTCAAGTGATTCTCCTCCCTCAGACTCCCGAGTAGCTGGGATTATAGGTGCATGCCACCACACCTAGTTAAAATTTTGTATTTTTACTAGAGATGGGGTTTCACCATATTGGCCAGGCTGGTCTTGAACTCCTGACCGCAGGTGATCCACCCACCTCGGCCTCCCAAAACGCCCAGATTACAGACATTAGCCACCGTGCCTGGCCCAACATTTTACTTTTGAAAACAAATATTTTAATTTATAAAATAATAGGCGTTAAAAAATTTTGGTGATGTATAAAATTTCAGGACTCATTAAAAATTGTGATGACAACAAAAGACACAATAATATTAGTTCAGAAAAATTAGTTTCACTACTGCTTTAATATTACATACACACATGCACATATTTGTTTTATTTGTGTATGCATATATATGTGTGCACATATATATATATACACACACACATCCATATACATACATATATACACATAAATGTGTACACATATATATATACACACATCCATATAGATATATATACACATACATCCACATTTATTTTTATATATTGTGCATATAATTTTCTGGTAAAAATTAAATATAACTTATAAATTTTTGTATTTTGCTAGATATTAGAAGTAATGTTTTATTTAAAAAATAAACCCTAAAAAAGAAGTCATCAAATGGTAGTTAACAGAAACTGGGTGATCAGGGAGAGTGTGATCTATACTATATTCTATACTATATTCCATATATACTAATATCTATACTATATTCTAATATAGTAGAATAGATAAATCTGAGTAACTAAAGTATGTATTACCTCACATAGATATTTTGTAATTGCAGTGAGCCGAGATTGCAGTGAGCCAAGATTGTGCCATTGCCTCTAGCCTGGTCAACAAGAGTGAAACTTTGTGTGTATATACATATATGTGTGTGTGTGTGTGTGTGTGTGTGTGTGTGTATCACACCTCACAACATCATAGCATAAACAATAAATACAAGATTATGTCAATTTAAAATAAAAAATATTTCTTTGAAAATTAAATCTGAACATTGAGAACAAAAGGTATATAAGATTTTTAAATTTGTTTTAGGATTTTTTTCTGTTTTCCTCTACGTCTCCAAGTCTTATATACTTTGGTTTTAAACATGTATGGTAGGTAATTCTGTAACTATCAGGCTTTTGACCCTAGTCATGGAGCAATTCTATTTACTAAAGATTCCTTCATGAGATAACAATATTTTCATGTATTAATTTATTTAACAAATATTTTTCAAAAATCTCTGTGTCAAGCACTCTTTGGGATGCTTATATCAATAAATAAAAAGTATATCTGCCTTCCTTGCACTGTCATTCTACTAGAACACTAAATAATAGATATAATAAATAAGCAACATGTACATTATGTTAGAAGATTAAAGAGCTGTAGAAAAAAACAAGGAGAGTAATGTCAGTGGGAGTGAGAAGGAGAGTATTTGCAATTTTAAATATGATGACCAAGTGACCTTTTACTGGGATAAGATTTAAGAAAAACTTGAAAGAGGTGGGATATTAGCTACACAAATAATTAGTGGAAGAATATTCATAATGGAAGACATAGACATAATATTACAATTAAAATGCATTAAATTTATAGTTATTTGGAGGACAGATTGTAGGACACTCTGTAGGGAGACCTTTACGTTGTCTATCAGGAGGATAATGCTAAGAGACTGAAGTATACTCCTTAACAGGAGCCCCCTTGAACTGAGCTGATAAAAATCAAATATATCAAAAATGAGCCATGAGAGGAATCTACTTGTTTTAACCAAGTAGCTTGTTTGTTGATTTCTTGCAACTGAGTTTCTGCCATACCAGATGTATTTATCCAAATGCAACAGGAGGTGTTAGCTATCACACACGCCCCCTTGTTCAGCCAAAGTAGTCTAAAACAATCTTGTTATCTAAAATAACATCAGCAAGAAAATTTAAAGAAGCTTTCTGGACAACTATAGCTTTTCAGTAGATTCAGCTATAGTAGCTTATATTTGATACAGATTTCTAATCACAACCTCCATTTGCATTTATGCCAACCTAGGGAAGGAGCATTCTACCAAAACATTTCCATTTAGAATGATTTATGCCTGCTGGTAAATTTCACTTTATTCTATAGTATAAATTTAGAGGTGTTTAGTTCGCAATTGGTTATGGGGTGACAATGTTACCTTTAGAATCCCAAATCTACGTTGGCCCCTTATTTTTCACATGTGAGACATGTATGGTTGATTATTACATCCTCCACAGATAAAAATATATCCTGGGGAGTAAAAACAGACAGTTCCCTGTAGGATGCCTTGTGCATTAGGGGTCACCAGTAGGGAAGCACTAATAATATTTGCCTAAGGCTCTATTAATGAATTATTATACAGTTGGATAACACAATAATTGATAATTAAGAGATTAATGTTAAATTTGTCTAAAAACTATCAAATTATCTTTCTTTTGGTTTTCTTATTTAATGTTCTAGTGTAACCTGGGGGCTCCGGTTTTATGTCTCTGAGTATGACCATGGAACACTGTTCACTATTCAAAAGAAAAACTTAACTCCATGGAGCCCCCCTAAGCCCACTGAACCCTTAACCAGCCTAGGAGACCCTATGTTCCAGGCACACCCCAACATAGTCCACCCTGTCCCATCGCCAATTCCAGCTCCCCCCTCGGCCTCAGCATCAACACCTCGAACCACCTAGCCTAATGTCCATCCTAAATGGAATGGTGGACTTCCCTCCTGCTGTTCTTATGACAGTGAGTAAGTTCTCATGAGATCTGGTTGTTTGAAAGTGTATGGCTATCACTCTCTCTCATCTGTTCAACCATGCTTGCTTCCCCTTTACCTTCTGCCATGATTGTAAGTTTTCTGAAGCCTCCCAGTCCGATTCATGTTAAGCCTGCAGAACTGTGAGTCAATTAAACCTCTTTTCTTCATACATTATCCGTTCTCAGGTAGTTCTTTACAAAGGTGTGAGAACAAACTGATATAGAAAATTGGTACTGAGAGAGTGGGACACTGTAAAGATACCTGAAAATGTGCAAGTGACTTTGGAACTGGGAAAAGGACAGAGGTTGAAACAATTTGGTGGGCTCAGAAAAAGACAGGAACAGGTAGGGAAGTTTGCAACTTCCTAGAGATTTGTTGAATGGTTTTGATCAAAATGCTGATAGTGATATGTACAGTGAAGTCCAGGATGAGATGCTCTCAGATGGAGATAGGAACTTATTGGGAACTGCAGTAAAGATCACCCTTGCTGTTATTTAGCAAAGAGACTGGTAAAATTTTGCCCTTATCTTAGAGATCTGTGGAACTTTGAACATGAAAGAGATAATTTAGGGTATCTGGCAGAATACATTTCTAAGCACTGAAGCATGCATGATGTGACTTGGGTGCTTCTAAAAGTGCTGTTTATATGCATGAAGAAAGAAATGGTCTCAAATTGGAACTTACATTTAAAAGGGAAACAGAGCATAAAAGTTTGGCTTTCTGCCATAATTGTAAGTTTCCTGACACCTCTCACTCATGCTTCTTGTTAAGCTTGTAGAACAATTAAATTTATACCCAGTCTCAGATAGTCTTTTATGCAGTGTGAGAATAAACTAATTCACTAGATGTATAATTTATTGCATTAATCCAGGGCTATTAGATTTCTATAAACCTCATACAACTTCTGTAACACATATTAATTACATATTCATATAAAATAACTCAAATATTTAGCATTTTATTTACATTTTTTCATATAATTTAATATATAAGTCCAATTCATTTAATATATCTCTTTTATTAGAAGATGTTTTCTCCTGGAATGTTCCAAGGGCTCCTCTGGAAAATCCCAATGTTAATTCAAGGTCAACTAAAAGACTCAATTTAGAATGTGATTCAGAGAAGTTTATCAAAAATAGCAAATGTTTAAAACACTTGATTAAATAGGATCACAAGTTACTGTCGACAATAGTTATATAATTAATCAAAGTGATAAATAAAACATGAAAGGCAAATGAATAAAATTATATTGTTGTAGACAAACTTTTCTTCATATAAGTAATCAGTTTTCTTAAGTGATGAAAATATAATAAAGACAACATGAATTACAGGAAACTATCTTGTTAAAGCACAAAATATTTGTTTCCTAGGCCAACTACTTAAAAGGTACTTCTTATAATTTTTTTATTAAGAGCAAACCAATAGTCCATGAAAAAAATACTGTTTTAACAGATATGATCAATTTCTAGTTTTGCATCAGTGTACTTTTGATATAACTCATTTTTTAGAAAACCATAGTTTTATTCTAATCTTTGCCAGCTTAATCACACATACATTTTTTTTCAAGATTCAACTTCCACAAACTTTCTAAAACTTTCTTATCTATTCAGCTTTTGTCCATAATTTTTATTTTCTCATTTTAGAACAATTAATCATTCTACTTTGGGACAAAATTTACTTTTTTATCTTACCTTAAAATGTCTTGATACTTTATAGCTTTAGCTTAACAAAACACATCTTACTTTCCTTGTATACTTGCTTAGAGTTTTTTTCTTAGTATTTCTAGTAATTTTAGCATGAGCAGGGCAGGAGAGGTTTCCCCCAACACATACACCAGGAATGTCAGATATCAGGCAATCATCAGATGATGGTCAGCAGATGTTAACTGTCTCTGTAAAATAACAATTGGTAACAGCCAGCGCCAGAGAAAGGTAGTCCCCCAAAAGATAGGACAAACCTGAAATTGGTGAACAGCTTCCTGATAAGATCTAAGGAGTTGGGAAAGTTGAATCAAGTATGCATGCTATGAAACAAAACGGCGAAGTTTAACTGATACCTAACTTTCTAGAAACATGGCTTGTAAAGGAAGAATGCCTCAGGTGTGCATACATGCAATTTCAGTAAACACACTGTGCAGGCTCTCTTCCCAAGTGCTGGCAGGCCCATGTTCATGCATACAACCCACCCCAAAGGAAGAATTAGGGAAAAGTAACACAAGATCCCAGAAGTATATGAATATATAAAACCCCAAGTCAAAAGGTCAAACTGTGCACTTGTCTTTCAAGTTGCCCACTTGGCCCCCTTCCAAGTATATTTTCTTCCTTTTGTTCCTACTCTAAAGCTTATAAAGTTTCACTCTTGCTCTAAAACTTGCCTCAGTCTCTCCTTCTGCCTTATAACTCTTAGTTGAATTCTTTCTTCTGAGGAGGCAAGAACTGAAGCTGCTACAGACCCATAGAGATTCACTGCTGCTAACATACTCACGACTTTCCATCTTCTTGTAAACCTTCCTATCTGCTAAACCCAACTCAATTTTTGTCTGGCACAGACACCTGAGGCCTTTAATGAATATAACCCCAATTATTGGATCCAATTCTACCCTGGACCCAGTACAGTCTAAGATTGCTCAAATGAACTCAGAGAGTTCAAAACACAACTTCATGGAGCTCCAATTTGAGAGAGAACCCCACGATGCTGGTTACCATGAGAGGTCAGTGGACATAATGGGCCCTGGTGGTTACTTTTGGTTGCTCACCTGGTACTCTTTAGTGTTGCAAAATTATAAATGAAGGTTGTATATAGAAGACTTCTACTGGAAGGCCATTTTATTTAGACAAACTTAATTGTCTTGAAAATGAGAGGGAATATAAAAGATGGATAATAAGATTAATTTAAAGACTGTGTGAGATACAGGTAGTATTCAACTCAATAAATCTATATTAAGATACAATTATAAATAATTGTGGGGGACTGGCACGTGCACGTCTGCCAAGAGGCTCCCGGCCTGCGGTAGACTTCACCCCAACTTAGAGATGTTCACTACCTGGAGGAGAGAGTGCGCAGAAGAAAAGACAGACAGACAGTGGGGTCTGGAGGACTACTCAGGCAATGCCAGCATAGCATGCCAGAATAGCAAGTTTATTGTGTGCATATGTCTGATTATATACCT